>JARGCV010000490.1:600000-875000 GCA_034064705.1 Bothrops alternatus | reverse complement strand
ATTAGGCTGGCAGGCGGGGGCCGCCTCCTAATAGGGGGGCGGGCTCCGCAGCCCCACGTTCCCCCTTGGTGGTAATAAAGATGTTTCTTTCGCTTCACGCCCAGGCACGACAAACACATCCTTGTCCTTTCTCAAGGACAATTTGACGTCTTCATCCTCCTGGCGGGAGGAAGGTTTCTTCTCGGATCAAAAGCAAAACAGCCCGTTCGAAACGTCCATGTCACCACAGGGCGAGCTTCTTTTGACGGAGCAGAAGTTGGAAAAAGGAGTTTTTGTGGGTCTGGGTGGTTTTAGAACATCCTTATCACTGGAGAAAACGGGGATTTAGTATCCTTGGGAAAATAAGCTTCTCTAAGGTCCCCAGACCTTTTGTGTAAGCAGTCCCACGTCAAAGGCCCATTTTAATATATCAAACTGAGTTGAGCCTTTGAGACCCTAAGATAGCTGTCATTCATGTTTAAATGCATCCCGAAAGCAATTTAGGCAAAGAGAGCATTTAAAGCACTAGGTTGGATTCAAACTTTGTGTTCAGAGCAGAGCTATTAAAATCTCTAAAAAAAAAAAAAAAGTTAAAGTTAAAATCATCAGTTAAAGTTCCGGCGATGATTTTATTTATTTATTTGTATTCTGGGGAGGGTTAGGGTTGTTCATAGCTCCATGTTTCTGTTCATTCCCTGCATGTTCTGCACACTCTTTTCTTCCTCCCCTCCTCCTCCTCTATTAAGTAATAAGCATCAAGAAAAAGCTTAGGCAGAACAAACTTATTTATTAGATTTGTCTGCCATCCATCATCAGATTCTTAAAGTGACGGCCTCCCAAATCCGTGCCTGTCTTTCTTAGGCTGACTGCAGAAATTCAGCCAGATAGTTTTGTTTAAATTAGCATTGATCCATTGAATCAGAAGCTGGAAGTTTCAAGCCTAGCAAGGGGATGGGGCTTTGCGAGGGAGCGTGATCAAGGTGCTCAGGAAGCGGGGCCACATTTCCAGGGAATGTAGAGAACAGGGGCGTCTGGCAGGATCCCCCAAGCGATCCTACTTAGCATGTTGTCATTGTGCAAATAATGTGAATTATAGCAGCTGCATCAATGGCATGAGGCTGATGCAAGTCGCCAGTAAAGGAGAATATTTGCAGGGTTGAAATGAGGGGTCTTTGGTGCTCTCTGAGCTGGATGGTTTTCCTGCAGAGGTGAGAAGGATGGAGGAGGAGGAGGAGGAGGAGGAGGAGAAGTGGAGTCCTCGGTGCTCTCTGAAGTTGGCTGTTTTCTTGCAGACCTTTCATGGCCCAAACTAGGGAGCATCCTCAGTGAAAAAAGACATTGGTTATTTGCGCATTGATGCCCTGAGGCCTCGCACTTCACCCTGGGTGTCCAAGTTTGAAACACAATTCCATTCAACTATAATTAGGAAAACTTTGGGGGCGGGGGTTTACTGTTTTCAGAATCGAATCAGATATCTTAAGTAGGGGGAAATGCTCTGTTCTGTTAATCCTGCTATAAAATATAGCAGTTCCAGGAAGCTGCCTCCATCTGATTGAAGTCAATGGGATTTAAGTCAGCCAGTTAGGAATAGGACTGTAGTCAAGACCACCTCTTTGGCTTGAGACCTTTGTCACATCCTTTGAAATATTCTTGAAAATGACTTGAGAGTAAAAAAATCTGGACCACAACATAATATTTAGGCAGAGGCTTTATCCTCCGAGCTTGCTGCTTGGCTCCCGGACATTTCACTACCAAACTAGGTAACGTCTTCTTCAGTGGGGTGAAGTTTGGTAACGAAACTGGGATCCAAGCAGCCAGCTTGGAGGACAAGTCTCTGCCTAAGTTCACAACCCAAGCTATAATATGCTCCACAATTTCTAACAACATAGTATATTTAGTTAGGAATGCCTTACACATGTTTTTATTCTGCAAGCTGAAGAGTTTGGTTTGAATTGAATGCTGATTTTCATGTTCCCCTGAAGAGGAAGAGCTGCCCTGTAATTATGTTATCATTCTGCAGTTACACTATCTCCAAACACCAGAGCTGTGTTTTTACTTTGTCAATTCTCAAGTTTCCGTGGCTGTCAGTTTAGTTCTTTTCTATATGTGCGCTTTATAAAAGTTGCATGCTTTGGTTTCCATTACTTCCCAGGCCTCATTGTCTTCTTTTTTGAAAACTTCTTATATCTGTGGGTGGGTGGTTGAGAGATTGGCAGGTTTAACCCTTGTAGGGTCTACTTTGATCTTTCCTGGGGTCCCCAAATAGACTCAGCCAAGGGAGATGAAGGGGACTTGGAATTAGAGAGGTTCCAGATCCCAGGAACTGGTTCCAACCACATAAGAACTGAATGTTCTCCAAATCCTTCCATCCAAACATTTTTCACTGCAGCAGGCTAGCTGGGAGAGAAGTTAAGAAATGTAACAATAACAAATGTAAATAAGGAATAAGGAAATTGTTTGCCGATTATCATTCATGGTGGACATGTGATAAAGCAAAGAAATATGGGAGTAGGATTCACACATGAATAAAGAAAATTCTCAAAGTGAATATCAAGATTAAACCAGAAGTTTTTCTTCTGGGTCTAAAGGGGAAAGACTTGGGGAAAAAAATGTGGAATTCTGATTTTGTATATGTTAACGGGAGCAAGACTGCTCTACGCACAAAAATGGGAGGATGTTTCGATTCCCACCCGAACGGCTACAAAAGTTGACTGGAGTTAGCAGAGTTAGCAGAGATGGCTAAATTGACTGTTTCAATAAAAGACAAGAATACTTGTTTCTATTTGGAAACCGCTTCTGGACTTTGTGCTTGAGGTGGGGAAAAAAATCATACTTTGATTTTGGGTTTTACTGATTTCCATTTTTTTTCTTTCCCCCCCCCATATTTTCCACACTTCTCTCTTTCCCCTTTCCCTATCATTGTTCCCTACTATTTGCTCCTGTGTTCTCATATTTTATATTAGAAGTGAATACAAATTAGAATAAAAAATCAAAAAGGAAATTGCTGGTGAAGCTGCTCATTCAGCGGTCTCGCTCAAATCGGTCTTCAGCCCTGCAGTGTGATGCGCAGCCTTGTGGCCTGGAGCGAGTGTTTGAGTCGCCAGCTTCTGCCACAAAAACGTGCGGTTATTGGGGCTCAGCACCATCACTTTTACTACCGTAGGATGGGCTGCAGAGGAAAGGTAGAGAAAGGAAAGGAAAGGAAATAGCTTTTCCGCCTCTCCTCCCTAACTGTTTCACTACTGTCAGGAGGCCCAACAAGCCAACTGACCAAGATTTATTGTCTTCGACAGAGCAAAGCCCCTTTCCATAGGATGGGCCAGGAAGGCATTTGGGTTCCGACATGACCACGCCGGCTGGTTAGTTGCGCATCCTGGCTTACGTTCTGCTTCCAAAATGTAGTTCTTCTCTATATCGTCTTCTTTCCTTGTTATTCCTTGTAGTTGCACTTTAGTGGAGCCCTTCCTTCCGTCTTCCAAGAAAAGAGAGCCTGCAACTCCCATGAGGTCCTCTGCTCTGACATCGCCCCTCATTTCTGGGTACCCTGAGGGCAGCATTTCAAGGGGAGACCCATGTTGCTCAGCCCTCCCCAGGCCTAGCGTCCACCTGGTGCTTCTCGGCAACCGTGACATTCACACAGCAACTGCCTGGCCTTCTGGTGGCTGGCAAAATCAAAATCACAGAGAGAGAGAAGCGACTCTGGAGATCTTCTAGTCCGAGCAGGAGACCCAGGACCATTTCAAAGAAATGGAAGGAAGGGAGGAAGGAAGGAAGGAAGGAAGGAAGGAAAGAAGGAAGGGAGGGAGGGAGGGAGGGAGGGAGGAAGGAAGGAAGGAAGGAAGGAAAGGAGGGAAAGAAAGGAGGGAAGAAAGGAAGGAAGGAAGGAAGGAAGGAAGGGAAAGAGACCTAGGACCATTTCAAGCAAATGGAAGGAAGGAAGGGAAGGAGAGAGAGAGGAAGGAAGAAAGGAAAGGAGGTAGGGAGGGAAGAAGGAAGGAGAGAGGGAGGGAGGGAGGAAGGAAGGGAAGGAGGGAAAGAGGAAGGAAGGAATAACAGTCGGAAGGGACCTTGGAGGTCATCTAGTCCAACCCCTGCTCAGCCAGGAGACCCTATACCATTCCAACCCAACGGCTGTCCAATTCCCTCCTGAAAACCTCCAGTGATGGACCATCCCCAAGTTCTGGAGGCAATCAGGCGAATTCCTTCTGGTACCGGCTACATTGCGTGAAGAAATGTAATGGGAAAGGCAACCGGCCCAGTCAAACAGAAACCCACCCCGTTGTCATCCGGTCACTGGCTCAGGAGGGTGGGAAGCGCTGAAGAAGAACCAGCAGCCTAGCTGAGGCCGGTGTCCACCAGCATCTCAGAGGCTACCAGCCTCCGTTCTTCTGTCTGATGCCACCAATTCAGAATGGCGTGTTTGGGTGACGGGCTTTATGCACGCCTGGTTTTTAAAGGAAGGCATTCGCTTTCCTTCCTTCGGTGCCCTGTGGTCAGTTCCTAAGATATACTACACGCCACATTTCTTTCCACCTAAATGGGTTGGGTTGCTACGAGGCTGGACTCTGAAATGTGGTAGTGGAGTCATCCCAGATGGCTTTGAATTACAATTCTTCCTCTAAGCAACGTTCTTATCTCGCTCTTCTGGTTTTTCAGGAAGATAGCAAACAATTTTTCTAATCAAGAACATTCCAAAAGCCACGCCTCTGTTGAATAAAACAGTGAATAGTTACCTCTGAAACACAACTCAAAAGATAAGACTCCGGAGCGAGTTCGGAGGACGGCACATTCTGTGCCTTTAAGGAACTCCTCACTTGCTTGAATTCTGCATAGTTGTAATTGAGGAAACATAATTACAGAGACCTCTGTGTGGGTGTGCGCGCACCCACACATACAACCACACATTCTACATGCTTGAGCGATAGGCATGCAAAGAAAAACAACAATAAAGCCTTTACTCCTAAGGGCAGAGATTGTTGAGAAAACTCACCAACCTACAGCCTTATAAGCTATGATGGCTAGTAGCCGCCTTAGATGACCTACGGTAGGTCAGGGGTAGGCAACCTCGGCTCTTTTATGACTCATGGACTTCAACTCCCAGAATATCTGAGCCAGCTGTGCTGTCTGGGGAATTCTGGGAGTTGAAGTCCATGAGTCATAAAAGAGCCGAGGTTGCCTACCCCTGACCTAGTAGGTCACCCAGCAACAATTAGGGCACAAATCAGAGATTACCTGTAGACATTGGACCTCGTTTTCTGAAAGTTCCCGTTATCCTTATGGTGTGAACCTTTTACCCAGATGGGTCTATAATAGTATACAACAAGGTTCTGGAGCAATGGACTAAACTGGACTCTAATAGTAAAATGGTAGGACACCAACCCCCTCTCTACTCCGCCTGTTCTTGCTGTTCTACTACCACAGCAACAGGAGAATTGTGAGTGTGGTTTTTGAAAGGATGGTTATCCTTTCTTCCTCCCTCCCTTCTTGTCTCCCTCTCTTTTCCTTCCTCCCTCCCTCCCACCTTTCCTTCCTTCCTTCCTTCCTTGCTTCCATCAATCCATCTTCCTTCCTTCTTTCTTTCCTTCCTTCCTTCCTTCCTTCCTTCCTTCCTTCTTTCCTGCTTCCATCAATCCACCTTCCTTCCTTGCTTCCATCAATCCATCTTCATGCAATGTAACCGGTACCAGAAGCAATATGCCTGATTGCCTCCAGAACTTGGGGAGGGTCCATCACTGGAGGTTTTCAAGCGGGAACTGGACAGCCATTGGGCTGGAATGGTATAGGGTCTCCTGGTTGAGCAGGGGGTTGGACTAGATGACCTCCAAGGTCCCTTCCGACTGTTATTCCTTCCTCTTTCCCTCCTTCCCTTCCTTCCTTCCTTCCTTCCTTCCTTCCTTCCCAACCAGATATCCATCTGCCCGTTACAAAAAGAAGAAGAAAAACAGATGGAAACTGAGAGCTGGATGTTTGCAGAGTTGCACCAGCAGGAAGAAGCAGAGAATCTGCCCCTTTGGGATGAGCACACGGGGCCACATCCCTCCCTCCGATAAAAGCTGCATCCGGCTGTGACCCCCACAAGCCTCACAAACTGCAATGCACATCCAAAGGGGCAGGAAGGACCCGGGTCACAACTCCACGGCGGCTGCTTTTGTCCCACTTGACCGGCTGGATTCTCCCTCCCAGTTGGGCCTGGCTGGGTTTCGTCCTGAAGAGGCCGAAGCCTCTTGGTCCGACCGGCGGGGCCTTCGGACTTTCTTTCAGAGGCTGATTGGATTGAGTTGTCACTCTTTCATCCACTGGAGACCCGTAATGGGGGGGGGGGGGCGGGCGAGGGCAGGGGGCGATCTGGAGGGCTCCCACTTTTCCACCTTGGGGTCAGCCTACCAGGGTCTTCCGGCAAGGCCTGGCGAGGGACCCTCTGCAGATTTCTCCCCTTGAAATTCCATGGGAAAATCCTTCGGAGGTGAACCCCAGGACAACTCGGGGGTCCGGAGCCTGGCTTGCACTGAATGGCTTAATCGCCGTGGCCGGCCCCTCCTTGGGGGGCTTCCCCTTCATTTAGCCAGAAAGGGCCGGCCTGGTGAGAGAAGGAGGACCCGGCAGAGCCCCTCTCTCGGGTTAAGCGCACAACAATGGGAGGGCTACCAAGAACCCGTCAACCATAATTTCCATTTGGACAGTAATCCTCCCCGGATTCTTTCTCCTGGCTGTAGATCCCAGGACAAAGGCCTGCCCCTCTGAAGGATGCCGTTCTGGGGGATTAGGCCGTTTTTGTTGACAAAACACAAATTACAACTTCTTTCCCGGGAAAGCCCGCCTTCTCGGCCGGGGCTGGCTGTCCTGGGAGCAGGTGCCGTGATGTCTCCCCAGCTGACGTGCCCCCGTAACCCTCAGTGGTGGGTGGAATTGCCCGCCCGGTTCTGAAGGAGGGGGGGCGTCCCTCTGAGCTGTCAGTTGGGACCTCCAGGGGGGTCCTCAGGTTAAAGGCGCCCTGGGATGCTGCCTCATCTCCGGACGATGCGTCGGTTGTGCGAAGGGGCGAGGAGGGGAGAGCTTTTTAGGGGAAAATGCGTGAAAGGCTGCTATGCTCTCCCAGTCCGCTCAGCACACCTTAAGCACACATAAAATTTGTACAGTTAGTCCTCAGCTTACAACGGTTCAGTTACTGACACTTCCAAGTTACAACAGCACTGAAAAAAAGGGAGTTGTGACCGTTTTTCACACTTACAACCATGGCTGTCTCCCCAGGGCGACGTGATCAAAATTCAGACGCTTCGCAACTGGTTCATATTTATGACCGTTGCAGCATCCTGGAGTGTGTGTGTGTGTGTGTCACGTGATCTCCATTGGCGACAAGCAAAGTCAATGTGGAAATCAGACTCACTTAACAACCGTGTTACGGGGGGATTCACCCCTAAAAGGTGAATGCACTTCTACTGAATAATTCATAATTCCATAAAATGATTTTTCTTATTTTTTCTCTCTCTCAAATTAGGACCTGCCGAGGATTGAAAAACAGCAATCACTTGACTGTGCTCCTAATTAAACCCCATCCTCCAATTCTCCAGTGAGAATTGGAAGCCAGAAACTTTGAATTCGTTTTGTTTTGCATTTTTCTCTAATATTTGTTTCTTTGACTTGAGGAACTGCTTGTTGTGCTTTTTCTGTTTGGCTTTAAAATGTCCCCCTGTGATGAACAGCAGCTCAAAACTCTAGCCACGATGGGTGTTCTTTATTTTTTATTGTTTGTTTCACCTCATTTAAAACAGCCGGAGTGTGACATTCAGCACGCATCCAGCTGGTCTTTACAAGTGTGGAGCATTTTATTTCTCAGAGTTTACTTTTGCCCTGGGCGTCCAGAGATTTACACGGCAGTCCGGGGCTGCAGCCTGGCGCTGAGTTGCTGGGTGCTCTGGGCTCATCACCTTATACGGTGGAAGTTTTGCTAGACAGAGTGTCTTGCTGGGCGGCTAAAGTTAGCCAAAACCACACAGAGCTCATTCCGTTGCTGTCTTTCTGTTTACTTCTTATTTCAACAAACCAACCTGACTGCTAAGTCCAGAGGAGTAAAATACTAAACATGAAGTCCATCTTGAAGAGCTGTCTCAACAATGAGTTACCAGGCCACATACTTCAACTCTGATAAACGCTGCTCAGACCATCTGCCTGCCCTAGGCCTAAGACAGCAAACATTCGTGGCTAAGATAGCCATCCCCTATATAGAACATGTCTTGTATAGCGCCTGGGTTGTGTGCATTGCCTCGAAAGGCTGATGAAGCAGTGTTCCTTTTCTTGAATCTGATTTGCATCACGCACGAGGTCAACACACTTCTGAAGGGTCTCCAAGCTAGCTTGTGCCTCAGTTCAAGCATGGACGAGAAGGGTTTAATGGAACAGCTTGGCCCCTTCATGGAGAAGACCACAGACTTTGGTTGGGGGGCCATCAGCAAAGCAGAAGAGCGATGTGGGTCCCACAAGCAATAAAGAGCACTTGAGGTGAACCAGATAAGGAGGAGCCCACAGGTGTTCTGAGCGGAGATAGATTTTTGTAGGCATGGAGACCGGAGCTCTTTGTTACGTATCCAGAAGGACTAGCCAGTGCCCAGGAGATAAGGGTTGGAGATTAGGGTTGAAAGCTCAGTGCTGAATGCCCATTTTTTCTCTCTCTCCTACCACGCTAAGAGACCTTCAATCTGTTCATAATACAAATCTTCTCTGTCTTAAAACTCTTTCCACGGCTCCTCTCTAAATCTGTAACGTTTCTACTGTGTCTCCTCCAGAACTTGCACGCTCAGGGGAAAGCCTTAATGGCAACATCCTGCCCTCCAGATGGTGAGAAATCACACTCTTTATATATCTTCTGGAAAAAGAGCCTGGTGTCCGCGATCTGCTTTCCAGCCTCCCTCGCCTCTCTTACTTTGCACCTTAAGTTAAAAATCCATGGCCACTAAGAGGCCAGTGGTAAGAGGATTAACAGAATAACCAAGTTGGAAGGGTCCATGGAGGTCTTCTACTCCAGCCCCCGGCTCAAGCAGAGACCTTAGACCGATCAAAAGAAATGGCTGTCCAATCTCTTCTAGACACCTCTAACGATGGAGCACCCGCAACTTCTGGAGGCAAACCGTTCTACTGATTAACAGAATAACGGCATAAGGGAAGGGACCTTGGAGGTCTTCTAGACCAACCCCCTGCTCAGGCAGGAGACCCTGTACCATTTCAGACGAACGGCGGTCCAGTCTCTTCTTAAAAGCATTGGAGAGGAAAAACAAATCTCATTTATTTCCTAAAAGTTCTAGAGTCCAGAGCTGAGACTGTGTGGCGAGGCCCTACTTATCTTCCAAGCTAATTGTAAGGCAGTTGCTTTAAGATATAATGTATTGGATTTTAAAATAGGATTTATGGCCAAATTATTTAATTTATTCTTAATTATTTTAATTTTTGTATATTGATGTTTTTAATTTTAGGCTGTACACCGCCCCGAGTCCTTTGGGAGAGGGGCGATATAGAAATTGAAAAAAAAATAATAAATAATAAATAATAATAACGGTCTAAGAGGCTTGAAGCTCTCGAGAACTAAGGCCAGACTTAATGGAAACGTCACTTTGAAGCATACCAAGCTAAAAACAAATGAATTAAAGAAAGAGAAATGTCTTGAGAGAGGCAAAAAAAAATGTCCTTTTTTCTCATTCTAGGAATGTGCTTAATTTGGCTAGCAAAACTGAAGTGCCCAGCCTCTGTCAGCATTAGGAGAGAAATCCCTGCAGGCCATTTACACATGAATCGCTCTTGCTGGCAAACAGGGCTGAAATTTAAAAGACCCAGGCCTTTTTTTTGGGGGGGGGGGAAATCTCTGAGCAGAGCAAGGTTTGATTTTCCCAGGTGAACCATCCTGACGCCACCGGACAAGGGACAAACAACCCCCAACTATGGTGTATCTTTCTCGTTTAAATAAACAGAGAGGGACGGGAAGACACTGTTCGCTGTTCAGGGCCAGCAGCTTCCCTAAAGCACTGGGGGGGGGGTCTTGGGATGCGCCAGCTTGGGACCCTCTTTGTGATGCAGGGCGATTCATTTGCAAACACTCCCGAAAAGGGAAGGTTTGTTCTGGGCAGACTGACTGACTGGTGAAATAAATAAACGGATCCCGGAGGAAACAAATAGATTTGGAAATTGGTCGGCCGCCCCCCCCCACACACACCCCTTCCCACCCTCCTGCTTCTGATTCCCCAAGGCAAGAGACGTGGGCCTCTCCTGCCCACTCAGCCGATTCCAGAAAAGAGGAAGAGAGAGAGAGAGAGAGAGAGAAAGAAAGAAAAACTTTCCTCAGTTTATTTTGTGAAAACAAAAACATATCGAGTGTGTCGTTTTTTTTAAGCTCCCTCAAACCACGAGGTGGGAATAAACAGAGTTGGGCTGATTTGTTTACTTATATTGATCTGTTTATTAGCTTTTTATTCTGCTTTGATTACTTTATAGGCATAGGTCAAGGGGGCGAACGTTTAATATTCCTTCCTCTTCCTGTTTTCCCCACAACAACAGCCCTGTGAGGTGGGTTGGGCTGGGAAAGACAGATTGGGACTGGCTGAAAGTCACCCAGACTGTTTTCATGCCCGAGGCAGGGCTAGAACTCCCAGTAGCCTGGTTTCTAGCCCGGTGGGAAGCAGTGGGCTAGAAAGGGTCTGTCCTTGCGGTGGCTGACACCAAGCCCCCGACTCAGATCAAGATTAAAAAGAAGAAGCAAGGAGACTGTCTCAGGTAGCCCGCCTAAAGGATGCAGATCCTCTGGTTACAATTCCCAATGTTGTCGTTTTTGGTGTCTGAGAGAGGAATACCTTCATATCCAAATCCTGGCTCTTCTTCTTGTTGTTCTTGGTGTCCACGGTTTTGCGTTTCACCCACCGCTTCGTCCGGTCTGCAGCCTGGGTGGGGCATTCAATGAGGGCTCGGGGGGGGGGTCTTTAGGCAGGCCGTGATCTGGAGGTAGGAGGATGGGCCCGTTTTTTGTTCGGGTGACTACGTGGCAAGTCCCTGACGTTTTCTTCGCAACTTTTTTTGGACACCGTTTGCCCGTGGCTTCTTCTTCCAAGGGCTGAAGGAGAGGGACTATCACCCAGATGCCTGGGACTCGGGGCCTCCTGCCTTCTAGCTTGGTGCCTTAACCACGACACAAACTGGCCCCTCTTACCGTGACGAAGCGGCCTATGAAAACAGTTCAGACGTTTCAGCTGCTTCTGGATTGCGGTGGCCCAGATGACCTAGTATCAGTTTTATATCGGTTGTGGGGTCCTTGGTGCTCTCTGAGCTTGGCGGTTTTATTGCAGACATTTCATCCCCCAAACTAGCAGAAAGCCTTGCAAGAAAACTGCCAGAGGGCACAAGGGACCTCTCATTTCAATTATTCTATAATAATAATAATAATAATAATAATAATAATAATAATAATAATAATAATAATAATAATAATAATAAAGTTGAAAGGGACCTTGGGGGTCATCTAGTCCAACCCCCTGCTCAGGCAGGAAATCCTATACCATTTCGGACAAATGGCTGTCCAGTCTCTTCTTAAAGGCTTCCATTGTTGGAGCATTCACCGCTTCTGGAGGCAGGTGGTTCCACTGGTTAATTGTTCTTGCTGTCAGGAAGTTTCTCCTTAGTTCTAGGTTGCTTCTCTCCTTGATGAGTTTCCATCCATTTCTTCTTGTCCTGCCTTCAGGTGCTTTGGAGAATAGCTTGACTCCCTCTTCTTTGGAGCAGCCCCTGAGATACTGGAAGGCTGCTATCCTGTCCCCCCTCGTCCTTCTCTTCATTAAGCTAGACACGCCCAATTCCAGCAACCGTTCCTTATATGCTTTAGCCTCCAGTCTTTTTTGGTTATATCTGTTGCATTGGCTGACCATGTGCAAAGTTGAGTTCAAAAGGCTGGCATTGATCTTCAGATAAGAGAATAATAGAGTTGGAAGGGACCTTGGAGGTCTTCTAGTCCAACCCCCTGCTCAGGCAGGAAACCCTGTACTTTTGCAGACAATCCAATCCAATCTCTTCCAGTGTCGGTGCACCCACAACTTCAGGAGGCAAATCGTTCCACTGGTTAATTGTTCTCACTGTCATGAAATTTCTCCTTAGTTCCAGGTTGGTTCCCTCCTTGGTTAGTTTCCATCCGTTGCTTCTTGTCCTGCCTTCTTCAGGGGCTTTGGAGAAGAGCTTGACCCCCCCCTTCTTTGGGGCAGCCCCTGAGATCTTGGAAGACTTCTATCCTGTCATCCCTGGTCCTTCTTTTCTCTAGACTGGCCATTCCCAGTTCCTGCAACCCTTTTTCAGATGTTTTAGCCTCCGGTCCCCTAATCATCTTTATTGCTCTTCTCTGTACTGTTTCCAGAGTCTCAACATCTTTTTTATATCGTAGCGACCAAAACTGGATGCCGTATCCCAAGTGTGGCCTTATCATGTTAAGCTGGGCGGCTAGGTCACCAGCAGAGCCAAAAACAAGTCTAAGAAAGCTTCCAAAACATTCACAGTGGATGCAGCTCCTCCATTCAGACATCAGGAACTAGATGGGGTTCAGCTCTGGAACCTCATTTAATGCCTTTCCTGATGTCTTTTTGACACACTTTAAAATGGGTTCAGACCGCCTTTAACCAAAAGAGGAAATAACGCCTGTTCTGTAGTTACTGGCCTTGAAACAGAATCATATGTATTGCTTACAGTTTGGAACAAAGTCAATTGTCTTTGAAGTCTGATAATGCTGTTGTTCCCTTTTTTTGCCTTCTTGGGGCTGCCGCTATTATTTCATGGTTTTTGTGAACTGCCAATATTGTGTTACAGAACTTCAAACACTTAAGCACGCTTTCAGCCTTCGGATCTCTTTTCCTTTCCTTAAAGGAGGCTGAAAATGTGCACCACTGAATCCATGTCCACTAATTGGAAAGAACTATTTTGATTTACTTTGTCTGAAATTGTTTGCAATTTGTTGTTGCAAACCATGGATTCTGACAAGGTCGCCCAGCAAAATCACAGGATGAAACCAATAATCTGAACGGGAAAACCCGAGATTATATTATCCCTTGATCCAATAAAAGCATTTAGGGTGATTATAATCTTTTCCGCTCTCAGAGTGAACTCTTGTCATTCTTAAGCCTTTGGCATGCAACAGTTTTTTAAAACAACAACAACAGTTCCTTAAATGATTTAAACATTATATTTATAATTATAAGGATACATAATCATAAATAAGAACTTAATATTTGGAGTCAAGCTGTTCTCCAAAGCGCCTGAAGGCAGGACAAGAGGCAACGGGTGGAAACTAAGCAAGGAGAGAAGCAACCTAGAACTAAGGAGAAACTTCCTGACAGTGAGAACAATTAACCAGTGAAACAACCTGCCTCCAGAAGCAGTGAATGCTCCAAACACTGGAAGTTTTTAAGGAGAGACTGGACAGTCACTTGTCCGAAATGGTGTAGGGTTTCCTGCCTGAGCAGGGGGTTGGACTTGATGATCTCCAAGGTCCCTTCCAACTTTATCATTATTATTATTAATAATATTGTCCACGGTTTTATGTGGAGTACCTAATAGAAATATTCTGAAAGAAATCTGTATTGTTCCTGGGGTTGTGAATGTACAGCAGGAGGGTTTGCTTGCTTTCATCTCATTATTTCCATCCATTCTCTAAAGTGGTTGTCCTGTTTGAAAAAAGGAGATCAGGTCATTCTGACATGATTTGTTCTTGATAACTCAGCTTTGTTCGGCTCCTGGATTTCACAACCTGCTTGCTAAATTATTTGTCTAGCATCGGTGTCAAGATGACCAATTATAGACCGGCTACTCTCTTTCTGAAGACTGGGACAATATTTAGTGATCTGCCATCTTCTGACACTGTTTCTCTTCTCCTGGATTTCTTAAAGATCAGAGAAAGACCCAAAGCTTGAATATCAACGTACGTATGAAATAGCCTGCTTTGCCCACAGCATCGGTCTCTGAGACTGCAAATGTGTTCTTACTTACTTCTAAGTCGACCAGATTAATTGGGCCTTACTTCTAAGTATGCTTCATGCGTGTCTAGTACTCAATGATCCATCTTCAATGTTACGGCGTCCTGCTTTTGTGTATTTTTCTTCTAGTTTGTCATAAATGTGATGTTGATTTTTACAGGAGCTTGTTTGTTTTGCATTTATTGTCCTTCCTGGCAAACGGTACCTGTCTGTGAAGCATAAACGAAACAAGACTGTTTTCCAAAAGCCTCGTGATTGTTTTAGAACATTTCTGGAAAATAACCCGGGTTGCCTGCCTCGGACTTGTATAACTACAAAGATTGGTTACAAAATTCTCCCTGAAAGAGATGGAGAGGGAGCTTGGAAAAACATTGCTGTGACTGGGCTTCTTGTGCACAATTTCACAATCCCACTGCTAGCCTTTCTTGTAATCTGCAGAAGGTGGCTCTCTATCAAAGGCAGCTTTGTAAATGCAACTTAATCATGTATTAAAAGTCGCATTTCCCTGGCAAGGAGTTAAACAGGCGGCCTCTTATGATAAAGAAAGATTTGAAGGGCTCCGTGTTTTGTTCACGGCTTCCCTTTTCCTAATTTTACCTTTTCTAGACAAAAAAGTACACATAGGCAGAAACCCTGCTTACAATATCCCCTTTCTTGCTGGGATTCACGTCTTGGAGTCTCTGCCATGTTACGACCAGGCGTGTTTTGGTGAACCTGGACACGCTTTCCTCCAAAGTAGAGCGTGTGCGATAAGGGCAGGGCCTTCGAAGGCGACACACAGGTCCTGTGTAGACCCACAACTGCATCAATGCAACAGAGAGCCGGAAGGAAGTCTCGGCAAAACAAGCAGACCTTTTTTGCAGCATATTTTATGTAGAATTAGAGGACAAATAAAGGAGAATTCTGAGATTTTAGCTTTATACCGTAGAATGATCAGCATCCATCTACATCCTTGACTTACAACATTTGTTCGGGGTTGCAAAGGCACTGAAAGAAGAGGCTTACAGCCGGTCCTCAAACTTAACGACCGTCACAGCATCCCAACACATTCTCAGAAGTTGGGACCCTGGCAACTGGCATGTATGTATAATAGTTGCAGCCTCCCAGGGTCGGGGGGGGGTCAGCCTTTGTGACCAGCAAATGTGTGACCAAGCGGCAAAACACACCGAAAATTGCAGTCATGGGACCCCAGGGGAGACGGCGAAGGGCTGTGAATGAGACCCATTGCAGGGTGCCCAGCGTGGGATCTCGTGACTAGAAGGGGGGGCTGTGGGAACTTTGAAATCGGGTTGTAAGTACCTTTAAGGGGCTCCATTGTAACTTTGAATGGTTGCTAAGGGACCGGTCAGTAAATGAGGACTACCCACATGCTATTTTAGGATTGTGCTAATGGAGCTTCTGTGAAGACCCCGGTCCTTTTAGAGGAGAGGAGAGGAGAGGCGGAGAAGGAAGAGGAACCCCCCTCAAAGAGTGGGGGTGGATTAGACACAGGAAATATAAATAGATGTGTGTGTGTGTGTGTGCGTGTGTGTGTGTGTGTGTGTGTGTGTGAGAGAGAGAGAGAGAGAGAGAGAGAGAAGGGAGGGAGGGAGGGATAGGTAGGTAGGTAGGTAGGTAGACAGACAGAGAGAGAGACAGACAGACAGACAGACAGACAGATAATGGATGGATGGATAGATAGGTAGGTAGGTAGGTAGACAGACAGACAGTCAGACAGATGATGGATGGATAGATAGATGATAGATAGATGATAGATAGATAGACAGACAGACAGACAGACAGACAGACAGACAGACAGACAGAGATGATGGATGGATAGATAGATGATAGATAGATAGATAGATAGATAGATAGATAGATAGATAGATAGATAGATAGATAGATAGATAGATAGATAGATAGATAGATAATGGATGGATAGATAGATAGATAGATAGATAGGTAGGTAGGTAGGTAGGTAGGTAGGTAGGTAGGTAGGTAGGTAGGCAGGCAGGCAGGCAGGCAGGCAGACAGACAAGACAGACAGACAGACAGACAGTTGATGGATGGATGGATGGATGGATGGATGGATGGATGGATGGATGGATGGATGGATGGATGGATGATAGACAGGCAGGCAGGCAGGCAGACAGACAGATAGGGTAGATGTGGAGTGATGGGCCCAGCTCCCTGAGGTCCATGGTTGATTCAGCAGATGGGGAGAGCCCCTGGGCCTCTGTGTGTGCATAGTTATGGCAGGTGAACACTTAAACCTCCATTTTTTCTTAAGTTACCCTTCTTTTTGGCTTACAGATCAGGGATCGGGTGCCTGTCCTTATCAGACTGAAAAACAGAGACTAGAAGGATCAGAACTGACTGCACCTTCCAGTTGATCTCTTAGATCTCTTTTCAACAGTGATGGGCAACATTGTTCAGCCTCTTCTTCCCAGTCCCAGCAGCTGCAGAGGGGCTGTGACGATGCTGTGTTAAACATAGAATCCTGAGGCTGGAAGGGGCCTTAGAGGCCCTCTAGTCCAACCCCTTGTCCGACATGTCAGGAATCTTTACACCCTCCCATCTCTCCAATTCTTGAGTTTCACGAGGTGTCAGCATTTGCAATCTGGAGACTGGCTGGTAGCCACTGTCGATGTTGCTGTTGTTGTTTTTTAATAGATGCATGAATTTTATTCTGTTTCTCTGCTATTTTAATTTAATAAGGTTTTGGTTTCTTCCATGTAGGTTTCCGCCCCCCCCAACATAGACACACAGTATTTCTAGGGAGAAAAATAAACAAATATATAGAGAATAAATTGTGAGTGAATGAACGGACGAATGAATGAACGAACTGTTTTTAGCAGACGCCTGATAGTCTTCCGATGAATAGTTCCTTCATTTTCCAAAATTAGTCTTATTAGCTTAATTTGTGTTTCATCTTTCCTCCCTTCTAGATCAGCTTCTTCCTCCTCCTCTGCGCCCATCGGGGGTGCCGGACGCACGCAGGCGCCTTCCCTTCCTTTGCCAATATCAGACCGATGAGAAACAGCCACAAAGGGAAGAAAGAAGAAAGTAGGAGAGAAGGAAACATATTGAATGAGGGCAAAATTGTACCTGCATTTCTGGAAGTGGATTTTTCCAGCATTGGGGGGGGGGGCAACTTTCTGCTCTGAGACTCAGCGGTTCCCAAGGCTTTTCCTTCCGTGGGATTTTAGTGTCGGCTGTTGTATTGTGCTTGCGTCTATACAGAGGAAGTCCTCGGTTTAAAGAAGTTCGTTTAGTGACCATAAACTAAACGGCACTGAAAAAAGCGACATGGGACAGATGTTCACCCTTATGACCGTCGCAGCATCCCTGCAGTCATGTGATCAAAATCTGGACAATTGGCAACTGGTTCATGTTTATGACGGTTACCGTGTCCCGGGGGTCATGTGATCCACTTTGGTGATCTTCTGACAAGCACGGTCAATAATTAAGCCAGATTCGCTTAATGACCGTGTGATGCATTTAATAACTGCAGTGATTCACTTGTAAACACTGTGACTGACACCTCTGCAACGCTGTACAAGAACCTGAATGCTAAACAGCGCATCTCGTGTACCAAGATTGTTTCTGAAAAACATACGGCCTACTCCATTTAATCCTCCAGGGAAAGATGGAAGTGCAAACGAGGTCCAGGCAGAAGAAGAACGTCGTGGCTTCCAGATCTAAGGGACCGGTTTGGACAAAACTCAGCAGCAGTTTTTCGTGCGGCTGCTGATAAAAACAGGATCGCCAACATGATCCGCAACGTCCGGTAACGGATAGGGCACAAGAAGAAGAAGAAGCGATTCACATCACAGCTGTGGCAGGGAAGGGGGTAAAATGCAAAATTCTCTTAGCCATGGAATTTGGGGGGCTCTGTTGTGGTCGTAAGCCAAGGACCACCTGCACCCCACCACGAGGAACGATGCAAAAGGAATCCCTGGCTGCTGGGAATTCGTCTGCAAAACAGAGGAGGCCTAAAATCAGATCCCTCCAACAGATCTCGCCCAGAAAGGTCTTTTTCCCCTTGGCTGCCTCTTTCAAATCCTCCCACCCCCCTCCAGGGATCGCGCCACCTGCGGAGAATAGAAAGCACACCCCCCACCCACAAGTGAAGGGCAAACACTGAACGGGTTGCCTCTGAGAACACTGCAAATAAAACACGACTCTTTTTCAATTTTCTCTTCTTCCCCTTCGTCCTTTGGTCAACCCTCTTAAATATTGCCTGCCAGGGTGCGCATCTCCAGCTGGCGTCCAACCCAAATGTGCCTTCAGTCAATATAAGGTGCTGTAAAATATATAGATGATAACGAAACGAAGGAGACGACCATTTCATGCACGTAGCCCTGAGTAGCAAAACCGGATCCTTGCAAAGCGTTAAATCCTGAGAAGCATAAAAAGGGCTGCCACCTGCAACCTACAGCCTGAATAACTGACTATTTTTTAAAAAAAAACAAAAACAAAAGGAGAACCATGCATTTTTGGCACCAATGTCATAAAATCAGGTTATGATTTTGCTTGCCAGATGGTCACAAAAGGGGATCACGTGACCCCGGGACCACCGGGCAACCGTCATAAATATGAAGCAGTTGCTGAGTGTTTGAATTTTGATCCTGTGATCACGGAGATGCTGCAACTGGCAGTGTTTCTCAACCTTGACCATTTTAAGGCATGTGGACTTCAACTCCCATTGCTGGCTGTGGAATTCTGGGAGTTGAAGTCCACATGCCTTAAAATGGTCAAGGTTGAGAAACACTGGATAGGGTTTTCTGCCTGAGCAGGGGGTTGGACTAGATGACCTCCAAGGTCCCTTCCAACTTTATTATTATTATTATTATTATTATTATTATTATTATTATATTATTATTATTATTATTATTATTATTATTATTAAAGTTGTAACTGTGAAAAACGGTCGTAAGTCACTTTTTTCAGTTCCGTTGTAACTTTGAACCATCGCTAAATGAACTGTTGTAAGTCGTGGGCTATCTGCCAAGGGTCTCCTGCTGGAGCAAGGGGTTGGACTAGAAGACCTCCAAGGCCCCTTCCAATTCTGCTTTTTGACATCCAGCCCAAAGCAGATTCCCGGGCATCCCATCTGCAGACCTCCTCCTGCCCCTAATAATAGTAATAGTAATAGTAATAGTAATAGTAATAGTAATAGTAATAGTAATAGTAATAGTAATAGTAATAGTAATAGTAATAGTAATAGTAATAGTAATAGTAATAGTAATAGTAATAATAATAATACAGTTGGAAGGGATCTTGGAGGTCATCTAGTCCAACCCCCTGCTCAGGCAGGAGACGCTATACCATTTCAGACAAATGGCTGTCCAGTCTCTTCTT
Source organism: Bothrops alternatus (assembly GCA_034064705.1). NCBI lineage: Eukaryota > Metazoa > Chordata > Lepidosauria > Squamata > Viperidae > Bothrops > Bothrops alternatus. Next base: position 855,693 of record JARGCV010000490.1, on the reverse strand, counting down.
AAAAACTTCCAGTGTTGGAGCATTCACCGCTTCTGGTGGCAAGCTGTTCCCCTGGTTAATTGTCCTCACTGTCAGGAAGTTTCTCCTTAGTTCCAGGTTGCTTCTCTCCTTGATGAGTTTCCACCCGTTGCTTCTTGTCCTGCCTTCTTCAGGTGCTTTGGAGAACAGCTTGACTGCCTCTTCTTTGGGGCAGCCCCTCTTGCAAAGCGCTCTCCAAACAGAGAAAAGTTCCAGGTCTTCTATTCCAAGCGGCAACTGGAGGCGCCTTGTTTCCCTGGACTTTTTACCTTCCTACCTTCCTGGCTCTCCCTGCTGAGCGAGACCCGTGTCAGACTCGCTGGCTCCACTTCACCCACGCCGATAAAGCGGCGCTTTCTTAGGTAGCAGCACCAACGAACCGCGTCAGGGCCGCCGGTTGCTGCTGCATGAAAGCCAACAGCCTTTTCCATCACTTTCCCCGGCTGGCCTGGTTGAGCAGCCAGGGAGCCAGGGGGCTGATTAGCTGGGGGACAAAGAGGGCATTGGGGGAGGCTGTCCCCGGGCCAGAGAGAGGGAGGCGGCTCCCCCAAGAGAGGGCTGCTTCCCCAGAACCTCCCCTTCCAAACCTCCCAGCAGGATTTGTATATTTGATGATTTATTTCAGGCATTTTAGCCCTGCTCCACAAGAAGAAGAGAGAAGAAAGAAGAAAGAAGGGGAAGGGGAGGAGGAGGAAGAGGAGGAGGAGAAGAAGGAGAAGGAGAAGGAGAAGGAGGAGGAGGAGGAGGAGGAGGAGGAGGAGGAGGAGAAGAAGAAGAAGAAGAAGAAGAAGAAGAAGAAGAAGAAGAAGAAGAAGAAGAAGAAGAAGAAGAAGAAGAAGAAGAAGAAGAAGAAGAAGAAGAAGAAGAAGAAGAAGAAGAAGAAGAGGAGGAGGAGGAGGAGGAGGAGGAGGAGGAGGAGGAGGAGGAGGAGGAGGAAGGGAAGGAGGAGAAAAGATTCTTACAGAGGCCATTACACTCAGCAATAAAGAGCCCCTTAGGGCCTGATGCTGAAGCTGAGGGAACAAGCTTACCATCTGTGTGAGTGTGAGTGTGTGTGTGTGTGTGTGTACTGCCCATCTCACAGTCACATTTCACAGTTCCTAGTTCTAGTCTTAGGCTTAGGGTTAGGTCACCATGAACTCCTAGAGCAAAATGGACATGGCCAGCAACCTCGGAGTGCTTGGGGATGGTTGGGAGGGCACTGACTTTTCTAGCCTGCCCTCTCTGTGTTTTCTGATAAAATACATGGGAAAATCCCACTGGAGGAAAATTCCACTATAGAACAATTAATCAATGAAGCACTTGCCTTCGGGAGTTGTGGGTGCCCCACTGCTGGAGGTTTTTATGATGAGACTGGACAGCCATTTGTCTAAAAGGGGATAGGGTCTCCTGCCTGAGCAGGAGGTTGGACTAGAAGACCTCCAAGGTCCCTTCCAAGTCTGTTATTCTGCATTTTTGGTGCTACTTTTGAGTGCTTATGACAACGGTGCGAAATCCAGAATAATTTCTATTCCTTTCCTATTGTTATGGGGATGTAGACATGCCACCTGGGAACGGCTTCAAGAAAATTAGCCTAGACTGGAGTTTGTCTATCTCAGGGGTGGGCAACCTTGGCCCCTTCATGACTGGTGGACTTCAACTCCCAGAATTCCTGAGCCAGCCATGCTGAGGGGAAAGGGAGAGGTTTCCAAGCTGAGCCATGCTGGCTCAGGAATTCTGGGAGTTGAAGTCCACGAGTCATGAAGGGGCCATAGTTCCCCCATGCTGGCTCAGGAATTCTGGGAGTTGAAGTCCACCAGTCATGAAGGGGGCCATAGTTCCCCCACGCTGACTGAGGAATTCTGGGAGTTGAAGTCCACGAGTCATGAAGGGGCCATAGTTCCCCCATGCTGGCTCAGGAATTCTGGGAGTTGAAGTCCACGAGTCATGAAGGGGCCATAGTTTCCCCATGCTGGCTCAGGAATTCTGGGAGTTGAAGTCCACCAGTCATGAAGGGGGCCATAGTTCCCCCACGCTGACTGAGGAATTCTGGGAGTTGAAGTCCACGAGTCATGAAGGGGCCATAGTTCCCCCATGCTGGCTCAGGAATTCTGGGAGTTGAAGTCCACCAGTCATGAAGGGGGCCATAGTTCCCCCACGCTGACTGAGGAATTCTGGGAGTTGAAGTCCACGAGTCATGAAGGGGCCATAGTTCCCCCATGCTGGCTCAGGAATTCTGGGAGTTGAAGTCCACGAGTCATGAAGGGGCCATAGTTTCCCCATGCTGGCTCAGGAATTCTGGGAGTTGAAGTCCACCAGTCATGAAGGGGGCCATAGTTCCCCCACGCTGACTGAGGAATTCTGGGAGTTGAAGTCCACGAGTCATGAAGGGGCCATAGTTCCCCCATGCTGGCTCAGGAATTCTGGGAGTTGAAGTCCACCAGTCATGAAGCGGCCTAGGCCTAGATCAGGGGTAGGCAACCTTGGCTCTTTTATGACTCATGGACTTCAGCTCCCAGAATTCCTGAGCCAGCTGGTCTAGCTCAACATTCTGGTCAAAGACTGCTGAGGAGAACCTGGAAGTGACCATGTCAGTCAAGTGAGGTTTCCCCCCAGAGTGTTTGAAAAGTCAGAAGTGCTTCCCTCTTATAGGCAAACTTCTCTTTTCTGATTCATAATGCCAATTTTGCCTTTGGTTCAGCATTTGTTCAATCGAGGTGGTTTACAGTGTCAAAATAAGAACTAACGGCCAAAACATCACTTAACAAAAAAAAAAACCCCCAAACAAATTAAAACTGAATTAAACAACAATCTGCTGTTTTCTAGGAGTCCATCGCTTTACAAAAGCATCTCGGGACATTTTTATTGTTATGAATTTATGTCTTTCTTATTAAACACAGAGCTGTGCAGTGCAGAGATTTACAATCTATATCCAGAAGGAGCCAAGACTTTTTATAAAACAAAAGGCAGAGGTGCTTCTGAGCCACCTATCCCCTCTTCCATATTTGCAAAAGCACAAGAAGATTCCTATTTTCAGGGGAATAGCCGGCGAGGGTCTGAGAACCACACAACAGAGACGGTGCTTGACTGACAAATCTTTTGTTTAGTGACTGTTCAAAGTTAGAGTTGGGGTTAAGGTTTACGTTACAGCAGCCCTGGGAGGCAGCGCTTTGCTGAAGGATAAAGGACAGATTGTTCTCCTGTGGCCTTGAAAGTTAATAACTGGGCAGCAGCATTACCTCCTATGGTCTGTTAGCTTTCCCCAGGACCAACAGCTCTACTTTTTTATTGCTCCTTTTGGCTACTGGTGGTAAAGAGTGAGTGGGAACTTACCCTCACTCTTCCCTTTAGTAAGGAGGGATTCCTCTCTCTTGTTTCTCAAACCCTAGAAGAGAATATTGGTAGCTCAGTGTAGAACTATGGGGTCCTCGGTGCTCTCTGAGCTTGGTTCCTTTCTTGCAGACATTTCATGACCCAAGTAGGTAACATCATCAGTGCTAGATGGTTGCAGTTTGCCTATATGCAAATTTCTCCCATCTGCATGCTGTGTGAAGTGTTTGATGCCCATGAGTGGGATCCATCAAAGAGAATATTTGTACCTCAAGGTTGAACCGTGGGATCCTTTGGTGCTCTCTGATCTTGGTTGTTTTCTTGCAGATGTTTCATGATCCAACTGAGGAACATCATCAGAGCTAGATGTGTGGGTGGGTGGGTGAATTAGTTAGACACTTGCGTGACTGCATCTCTTTGAGGTTACATTTAAACCCCTCGGGACCAATTCACTGAATCAGCTGGTGCATTTTAGCTGTTCCCACATTCAGCTTCTTAACAGAACTAGTCAAGGCCATGGTTTTCCCAGTTGCAATGTATGGCTGTGAAAGTTGGGCCATAAGAAAGTCTGAGTGCCAAAGAATGGAGGCCTTTGAATATGGTGCTGGAGAAGACTCCTGTGAGTCCCCTGGAGTCAGTCCCTAGAGGAGATCAGCCACGACTGCTCTTGAGAAGGCCAGATCCTGAAGTGGAAACTCAAGGACTTTGGCCACCTAATGAAAAGGAAGGACTCCCTGGAGAAGAGCCTGATGCTGGGAAAGATGGAGGGCAAGAGAAGAAGGGGACGACGGAGAAGGAGGTGGCTGGATGGAGTCACTGAAGCAGTAGGCATGAGCTTAAAGGGACTCCAGAAGATGGTAGAGGACAGGAAGGCCTGGAGGAACATTGTCCATGGGGTCGTGATGGGTCTGACATGACTTTGCAACTAACAACAACAAAGGCCTTCCTTACAGCTTGGAAGAAGCCCAGAGCCCAGCTAACAGGAAAAGCATCTCGTTTCTCTTTAATGCTGAACTCCAGAAACCCTCAGGGAAATACATCTTGTTCTCCAGTTCTTGGCACGCCTCTGAGTGTGTAAATTTTAGTGGTCTAGAACAGCCCTACGCAGTCCAAAGAAAGACCCAGCATGTCAGAAACGGCAAATGTGAACTGACCTGCAGAGCATGCTTGTCTGTTTAATAGAAAGGTCTGCCCTGGGGCTATGATCCCTGTAGATGAGTAACTAGATGGCAACCAGGATCTGAGGCGTCTCAGTTTTTGCAGCCCACTGCAGCAGTCTTGGATTTGAGACTCAGTTATTCATGGTGCAGTTTGTTTCTTTTTAAAGAAGGAGAAGCAAATATTGGAAAACAGAGCTGTTTGGGAGATTGGTTTGGAACCGGGTTCCAAAAAACGAACAGCACAGACACAAATAATGATTTATCCGACTCCAAATTGGAAACCTCGGTTTACTGATTTCAGTCCAAATCAGAAAGGAGATATGAGTAATGGTGACAGCCTGCAGAACTACTGGTCATTTGCCCCTTGAAACCCCAGCCATCCCGTTCATTCCCCAGGGATCCTTGTACGAGGCATAAGTGGTCCGCTAGGCGTCATCCGTCCTGAAGTTGATTTAGAGAAGCTGCTCTGTGTGTTTCAACAAGTTCAAAAGTGCAAGGCTCGTCTGGACTGGATTCCTGCCCCTGGAAAAGGCCCTGAAAGCCAAGCTTGTAGCTAGGAAAACAAAACAAAAACCAGGGATTACTGACACTCAGGAGGACAATCGCTCCGCAGATGGATTGTGACCTCCTAGGGCTGTATCCAGTTTAGACCTAAGTGACATAGAAATTGTGGGCAAATTAGACCTGTCCTCCTTTAAGATATTATTATTTTCATTACATATTTCATACATACATATCTGGCTTACCTACACTTGGAAGGATTCTATCAGCAACTATCATCAACTATCTTCAACTATCAACTATGTCTGTCTGTCTGTCTATCTATCTATCTATCTATCTATCTATCTATCTATCTATCTATCTATCTATCTATCTATCTATTATCTATCCCTATATCTATATCTATCATCTACCTACGGTACCTACATACATGTTGGAAAGACCATCATCTTTTTTGGAGAGAAGATGCTGGTTCTTCTTCCCCATGGTTCCTCAACCTTCTCTGTGCAACAGATCAACAGCCTCCTTGATTCTTAGTTTGCATTTCTTGACACCTTTATCTCCCTCTGAGCTTCATCCCTACAGCTTGAGCTACCAATCAGCCCTCCTTCCCCTCTTCCTTAAAGATCTCCTTTTACTTCTCAGAAAGTGTCCTTGGGGCTCTCTGAGCTGATTGTTTCCTTGCAGATGTTTTGGAACCCAAACCAGGTAACATCATCAGTGCTAGCCAGAAAGTCCCTGCAGTTTACAGTCCTTGCCAAATGTGGCTTTGCCTCTTCTAATAACTAAGGTAGTTTCTCATATTCTGGTGCCCTCTAGATGTGTAGGATTCCAAGTCCCATCATCGCGGCACGGTTGGAAAACTAGAAGTTACGAGAGATGAATTGGGGGGGGGGGTTGCTGGTAAATCAGAAGGTACAGAAGATACAAGGCAGAACAGCAACTTTTTCTGGTCAACATCTCCCTCTCTCTGTCTGGTCTTGTTTTGTAGAGATTAGGTGCTTTCAGTTCACAGAAAGTGAAGCTCTGTTGCTGCACTTCCCTTCTCTTCCCCCCCCCCCACAGATCCGACTCCCAGCCCACCACCCCAGAGGGCAGCCACTGGCGGGAGAACGGAGGAGTGTTTGCAAAGCCGCATTTCAAAACCATGAGGTCAGTCTGTTTTCCATGGAGAGCACCAAATGACCCTTGAAGCACAAACAGAAGCCACGGAATTGCTATATAAGCAAACTGCAAAGAATGAATCCGTCAGCATTCCACCACCCGGGACCCCAGGACTCGCCTCCAAAAGTGGGGAGGGGGAGAGAATGAAAGCATCCTGCTGATTCTGGGCCTGGGGTCTTTTGGCCCAAGTGCTAATCAAACCCTCCCTCCTTTCGGATTGAGGGAAGACAACCAGCAGTGACCTAAATTAAACAGGTCCATGGCTTATTAGATCAGTTGGAAGCTGCTTGCCTTGGGATGGGAGGGCCATCAGGAGATTCCAGGAGTAGGGGTTGAGAAATGATTAATGATTTGGTTAATGATCAGTGAGTTATTGATCAGGTGCCATCAAGTCGGTGTCAACTTGTACTGAAAACATGCTTTCTCCCCATGAGGATCCGTTATCCGTTATGGTGGTTAAGGGTGAAAAATGATCATAAGTCAATAATAATAATAATAATAATAATAATAATAATAATAATATTGGAAAGGATCTTGGAGGTCATCTAGTCCAACCCTCTGCTCAGGCAGGAAACCCTATACCATTTCAGACAAATAGCTGTCCAGTCTCTTCTTTAAAACTTCCATTGTTTGAGCATTCACCGCTTCTGGAGGCAGGTGGTTCCACTGGTGAATTGTTCTCACTGTCAGGAAGTTTCTCCTTAGTTCCAGGTTGCTTCTCTCCTTGATTAGTTTCCACCCGTTGCTTCTTGTCCTGCCTTCAGGCGCTTTGGAGAACAGCTTGACTCCCTCTTCTTTGGGGCAGCCCCTGAGATACTGGAAGACTGCTCTCCTGTCCCCCCTCACCCTTCTCTTCATTAAGCTAGACATACCCAATCCCAGCAACCATTCCTTTTTCCAGTGAAACTTTGAATGGTCACTAAATGGATTGTCGTAAGCTGATGACTTCCTGTATAGCCAACGTGCTGCTGGTCCTTCTCTTTGCTTCCACCTTTCCCAGAATTAGTGACTGCTCAAGAGGGCTGGGTCTCTAGGTAACGGGTCCAGACATGATGAGGCTTTGAGCCTCAAGGGATCAACCAAACCTGGCTTGATTTCTTCACTGAGACATGGCTTGTCCTCTTGGCTGTCCAAGGCTTGGCACGTGGGCATGGAGGTGTTGATGTGGCCATCTGGGATCAGGGCATTGCTTGTGGTTACTGTGCCCAGGTTTGCAGACTAGAAAATTCAAGCTAGCTGCCACAGCCAGGATATCTTCACAGGGGTGTCCTCAATCTTGGCCAGTGAACTTCAACCAGCTGCTTGCCGGTCACTGCTGAGAACCCCTGTGACCATCTGACTCTGAGTGACTGGACAGAGGTGACTCAGAAAAAGGGTTGCATGGCTGGAGGAGGCGATAGTGTACACAGAAATGCCCCAACGTGCAAGTGCTTCTGTGAGGTGCTGCAGCTCTGCTGAGAACGTGGTCTAACCGCTATTGTTAGAGAAAGGACCGCAGACCAGGATCGCCACAAGCGAGCTGCTTGTGAAACCCACATGGACCTAGAGTAGGGTGAACTGTGACTTCAGAACCTCTTGGACATTTGGGTATGTCTAGTTTAATGAAGAGAAGGACCACGGGTGACATGACAGCTGTCTTCCAAAATCTGAAGGGCTGTCACAGAGAAGTGGGAGTTAACCTATTCTCCAAAGCACCTGAAGGCAGAACAAGACATAAGAGATGGACATTTATCAAGGACAGATCCAGTCTAGAAGGAAGGGGAAATTTCCTGTCAGTGACAACAATTAATCAGTGCTTGCATCACTAGAGGTTTTTTTAATAATTTTTTTTATTATTAGATATCCATTTGTACATGTAAACAATGAAAAAGTTCACGTTAAAGCCATTCAACTTAATACAATCATTTTAAATTTGTAGACCTTCTTCACTCCGTATGTCCAAGTTTAACTATAAGCCAACTACATTTTACCAATTTTAAATTTCACTTCTTTTCAGATCAATCCATTGGACATCAAACAAACAAGTCATCTTGTCCAGAATGGTATAGGGCAGGGGTCTTCAAACTTGGCCCTTTTATGACTTGTGGACTTCAACTCCCAGAATTCCTCAGCCAGGCACGCGTGCCTGGCTGAGGAATTCTGGGAGTTGAAGTCCGCAAGTCGCAAAAGGGCCAAGTTTGAAGACCCCTAGGTCTCCTGTATTGAGCAGGGGGTTGGACTAGAAGATCTCCAAGGTCCCTTCCAGCATTAGGATTCTATGTTCTATTATGTATGTGTGTATTTATACACATAGACATTTGTGTGTGTGTGTGTGTCTGTCTCTGTGTGTTTTCTTCAGCCTATTTTCACAAGATGGACCCACTCGAAGAATCTGGGGTTTTAGTTTGGCTAAGTGGCATGCGGTCTCTACACCAATTACTATATTTTAACTGTGGGTTGGTAAGATTTGACTCTAAATCCTGACCAAGTGCCTCAGTCCAGAACATGCCTGGAGAAGACAGAACAGTCCTCCAGGGTTTTGGTGGTGTGACCACAGATGACATTTCTGGAAACTTAGGCAAGGAGCTTTCTTTAGCATCAGTTCTTGGTTTGGGTTTTTTTATTTGGTTTCAGGTTTCTGCCATCCTCTTGAAGAAAGAAGACTCTAGAAATAGTACAGAGAAGAGCAACAAAGATGATTAGGAGACTGGAGGCTAAAACATATAAGGAACGGTTGCTGGAATTGGGTATGTCCAATTTAACGAAGAGAAGGACAAGGGGGGACATGATAGCAAATCTTCCAATATCTCAGGGGCTGCCCCAAAGAAGAGGGAGTCAAGGTATTCTCCAAAGCGCCTGAAGGCAGGACAAGAAGCAACGGTGGAAACTAACCAAGGAGAGAAGCAACCTAGAACTAAGGAGAAACATCCTGACAGTGAGAACAATTAACCAGTGGAACCACCTGCCTCCAGAAGCGGTGAATGCTCCAACACTGGAAGTTTTTAAGAAGAGACTGGGCAGCCATTTGTCCGAAATGGTATAGGGTTTCCTGCCTGAGCAGGGGGTTGGACTAGATGACCTCCAAGGTCCCTTCCAACTTTATTATTATTATTATTATTATTTTTGCCTTGGTCTAAACTTTATTGGCACTGATGCGAAGAGAGAGGGGGGATTGAGTCAAACACCTCGGACAGCAGCAAGTGCGATGGGGGGGAGGAGGTCTCCGCTTCCCCCCACAGGCCGCCTTGCAGGCCCTCCCCTGAGAAGGCTAGTGTGTCGACATTACATGTAAAAAGGATAGTCAAAAAAGAAGACATAATTTACAGCAAAAATTCCATAACACAAATACAAAGCCAGACAAAAAAAAGATGATTAATGAGGCAAACTCCCTCCCCCAGAAGGATAGCACATATCCAGGTGTAGCAGTAAACAAATGGGGGAGCAGAGAGAGGAAAAAACCTCCATGTTTTCTAACCCAATAATTTAAAAAAATCTAAAAATCTCATTGTAATACTGAATGCATCTTACATTAATTTCTGCAAAATATCATCTCTTTACAACACAGTATATCTTTTCTATGAAGAAGGGAGAACAAAGTTACTTCCCCTCAACACTTCTGAGATTAAGATTTTCTAATCATGCATAGCTAGAAAAGAGCATGAAATCAATACCATTGTCACTGGAGCACGTAATACTGGTTAAGATCAGGGAAGAGCTGAACCAACTACCGAGGAGGCAAACTCATGGTCCCCGGCGGGCCACTGCCTACCCCGGAAGCACCCGGCATTGGCAGCCCCACAGCGCCTGGGTCCTGGGAGAAACCATCTGGAAGGCATTTTTGCAGGGCCAAAGAAAGGAAATCCAAATAGGCCTCTGGCAAGCTTAGGCCGAGTTTACAGGAAGGCCCAGAAGCAGAGTCAGCACCACACGTTTTAATGGTGAATCAGAGAAACTCTTTGGAAATCATCCCAATGAGTAACTTTTAGGAAATGGTTCAAAGCCATGGCATGGTGCATTTCAGGGGGAGTTAGGGGAGAAGATGATGATTGTCCACATCCTCTCATCCGTCTCTTCCCAAAGGCACGTGGAATCGGAAGAAGGAAGGGGAGGAAGAGAAAGGGAGAGAAGGGCAATCTGCAGGATCTTTCTCTGGAAAAGTTTGGCTGCTTACACTGTGACGCCTCTGGCTGCAAGGTGCAGGTCTCCGGGCACAGCCTCAAGACCCTGGGCCTGAGGTGGTGCTCTGGGACAGTTGTGCAGCAACTCCTTCTCACCACTCATAGTGGAGTTGAGTTTGGCCAACCTTACACCCAGTACAATTTGCTTTTAGAGCTGTGGTGCTGTTTCAGAATAATACTTTTGGGATAAATGCGAGCTGGGATTGGTGTGTGTGCATTTGTGTCTTTATTATTATTATTATAAAACTCCCTTATTGCATTGCTTGTTGATTGGGAAAACAATCATGGACAATCACCCCAACTGTCTTAAAATTAAATTAAATTAAAACGGTCTGAATGCATATACAGATCTAGTCACAGTGCCCAATAGCCTGAAAGCTGCGAAGGTTTTATTTGGACAAATAACATCTTTGCAGAATAGCACGCAAAGATGAACTTCAGATATTTAATGTAAAAGTGACGCCATTTGAAATAAAAACATTTTTAAAAGTATCTCTCAGCCCAACCCTGTGCATACTTGCATACATAAAACAATAACAGAATCTTGGAGTGAATCCGTTTATTATTGCATAAAGTTTTGATGAATCAGAGCCCACTGAATTCAGCGTGGCCTAACCCTAAATGCACAATGATGCTGACCATATTATAAATCAGACTTTTAATCACGTGACCAGATAACTTCTCTCCACCCTCCCCCTAGTGATGCAGCATGTTAGGAAAATTTTGGGATCCAGAAGGATATTTTTGCAAAACTGAGCCAGTCTCAATGTTTGCACAATTGCTGCTGCTGAACCTTTGAGGTTTTGCTGCCTTTTCACCTTCTCACTTTCCACCAACGTCCCTCCCCTGAGTAATGTACACACACTCCGGTTTTCAACCCCCTTGTCGTTCCACCAACCAAGATCAACAAAGGTGTAAACACCGATGGGGCCTTTTGGTCATGGACTTCAAAAGTGGGCATGACGTCAAACATGCCACCAGGAGAAGAGGAGAAAAAAAAAGGGGTTTTTTTTCTGGAACATAAAAACAAAGTCAAAGTCCTATTTTAGGAGGAGGAGGAGGAGGAGGAGGAGAAGAAGAAGAAGAAGAAGAAGAAGAAGAAGAAGAAGAAGAAGAAGAAGAAGAAGAAGAAGAAGAAGAAGAAGAAGAAGAAGAAGAAGAAGAAGAAGAAGAGGAGGAGGAGGAGGAGGAGGAGGAGGGAGGAGGAGGAGGAGGAGGAGAAGAAGGAGGAGAAGAAGGAGAAGAAGAAGGAGAAGAAGAAGGAGAAGAAGAAGAAGAAGAAGAAGAAGAAGAAGAAGAAGAAGAAGAAGAAGAAGAAGAAGAAGAAGAAGAAGAAGAAGAAGAAGAAGAAGAAGAAGAAGAAGAAGAAGAAGAAGAAGAAGAAGAAGAAGAAGAAGAAGAAGAAGAAGAAGAAGAAGAAGAAGAAGAAGAAGAAGAAGAAGAAGAAGAAGAAGAAGAAGAAGAAGAAGAAGAAGAAGAAGAAGATTTGCAAGAAAGGGTGAAATATTGCAATCACATTTTAATTTTTTGTTTCTGGGGATCTATCCAAATAACTATTTTGCTTCTTTCGGTCTCTTGTATTTATTGCTAAATACATGATAGAATAACCAAATTGGAATGGACCTCGGAGGTCTTGTCCAACGCCCTGATCAAGGCAGGAGACTCTATCCCAATTCAGACAAATGTTAGCTTCACTTGTTTTCTGCCCTTCCCCAGGACCATGTTGGGTAGCTTCTGACCTAGAGGTTTAGCTTCCAGCATCCTCCCTCTCTCTCTCTCTCTCTCTCTCTCTCTCTCTCTCTCTCTCTCTCTCTCTCTCTCTCTCTCTCTCTCTCTCCTCTCTCTCTCTCTCTCTCTCTCTCTCTCTCTCCCTCCAAAAAACAAAATGCAAAGTACATTTTTTTCTTAACAATACTATGTCCTATATCTCTTACATTTATTTACACTTATTTACATTACTGCTCATACTTTTTTATTCTAACCAATTGTAATACCTGTCCCATATCTCATTAAAATTCTGTTGCTTCCTTGTCTTTTATTTCTAGAGTAAGTTTGTACATCTCAGCACATTCTAGTATTTTGTAAGTAATTGTTACATTTGTTGGTATATTTTCCCTTTTCCAGCATGGCGCATATGCAATGCGTGCAGCAGTTATTATGTGTATAATGATGTGTTGAAGTTGTTTTTCCATCTTTGGATTGATTATGCCTAATAGGAATATTTCGGGTTTCAGTTCACTTTGTTCTTTTGTTATTTCCTGTATCCATCTCCTTATTCTCCTGGTTGGCCCACTTGGCAGAAAATGAAGTCAACCGTTTGTAGCCTGGGCCTTGTGTAGGACTTGCCTGGAGAGACAATTCCCAAGGGTTTGGCTTGGAGTACAACTGAAACACACAAACCTCTTTGGCACCACAATCTATGAAGGGAGTCCAGCTCTCGCTTTGACTTTCAGATCTAGATTTATGTCCCACTGGGTTTCTTCCGCCATCTTTCCCAAGCTCACTATTGTGTTTTAATGGTAACCAAGGAGAATGTTTGTTTGAAAAAAAGAACATTTTAATTCTTTTTCTCTCTGTTTTGGGGGGGGGGGTTTGGGAAGAACACAATTGCGCATGCATCTACGGTATCATCCATTTGAGAAGGGTGGTCCTCAACTGACAGCCACAACTGAGCCCAAAGTTTCTGTTGCTAACTGAGACATTTGTTAAGTGAATTATGCACCATTTTACAAGCTTTCCAGCCTCAGCGGAAAGCCACAGTTGTTCAGTTAGTAACATGGTTGTTAAGTGAATCTGGCTTCCTCATTGACTTTGCTGGTCAGAAGTTCGCAAAAGGGGATCGCCTGACACCAGGACACTGCAACTGTCATAAGTACATGCCAGTTGCCAAGCCTCTGAACGTAAACCACGTGCCCATGGGGATGCTGCAGTGGTCGTAAGTGTGAAAAACGGTCAGTGCCATTATTTCAGTGCCATTGTAAGTTTGAACGGTCACTAAATGCCTGTTGTAAGTTAAGGATTACCTGTAACTTGCTGATTTTTCAAGGCTCACAAGTCTTTGTAGACTTCAAAATTCCTCCCCTTTTAAACTGAAGGTGTAGACAACACTTCTAGGAAAGTTGGTCAGTCCAGACCCTGTGAAGTCCACTAGTTGTCCTGAGGCTCAAAGGGAAATTTCTCAGCCCTTCCTTGAATCACTCAACTCAGCCCAGGACCTTTTCTCTGATACCTCCTCCCGGCTCCTGCCACCCACTCGGTTTACACTTCTAGGGAGGTGGAACTACGAGGAGGAAACTGGCTGCTTCTCCTCCTGGGGGTGAGATGTGGGGGGAGGGGAGGGATTTGAACCAGTGTCTCCTGGCCAAGACTCCCATTATCTCCGTGGGGCTAGCTGCAGGCTCCCTACAACTACAGGACTACTCAATTGGAATTTAAATACTCAGGCGATTGTTGTCTTGAGAATAGGGAAAGGCCTTTAGGGAAAGGCCTTAAATAGAGTAAATGACAGCTGAGAAGTAAGCGGTTTAGAAAGAAGAATGAATGGGCAGAGGGACACATTCCAAGCCCCCATCCCAGATGATTCTCAAAGTTTTCCCAATTATGGAAAGTTCATAGAGATTGATTCTGTCCAGGACTTTAATGGCTGTATCAATTTGATCTTTTACTAATTAATTGGGTTGATTAAATGAAGTTGGGACCATTATGTGCAGTCACATTACTGCCCCCCCTTTCCTGGTTTAGAGAGTAATTATCCAAAGACATCAACTTGTGAGGGAGAAGCAGAAGAGAGAGAGAGTAAGGGAGGGAGGGGTCCTGGGTGCTCTCCGAGCTTGATTGTTTTCTTGCAGACGTTTCATTACCCAACTAGGTAATATCATCATTGCTAGAAGGGAGAGAGGGTTGTGGAGAGGAGAAGGAGGAGGAGGAGGAGGAGGAGGAGGAGGAGGAGGAGGAGGAGGAGGAGGAGGAAGACTGTGGGGTCCTTGGTTCTCTCTGAGCTGGGTCGTTTTCTTGCAGACGTTTCATTACCGAAACTAGCTACCATCATTGGTGCTAGATAGAGTACGAGTTCCTAAAATCCTTTCCTTTTTTTTTTTTTTTGCATAACCCTGTCATCAGCTTGCAGAGCATAACCGCCCCATGTTCTTTGTGATGTCATCTCGATAACAAGCCCTGATAATGTTCCTCACTGTCTCTACATGCTGGAACATTTTTTTTAGGAACCACAATCTCATTTCAGAGGGAGGCTAGCAGTTCCCTGCAGGCTTGACTGAAAACAAACCGCTGAGAACGATCACTTCTTCCCGTGAACCTGGTTGCGTTTCTTGGCTTGTCCCACAACTCTTGAATCACCCACTGAATACAGTTTATTGTTTGTTAATACAGCAAAAAATGGCACTATTCTGCCCAGACATAACAACTTGCTTCTATGTTCAATCTAAGGCAGATAGACAACTCAATAGAAATAATTATAAAACAGATAAATGTTTATTCAGAGTAAATATTTGCTTTTACGATGTTACTTCTGTATATTACATCTCTCTGTTCATTTCCATAGGTAAATTGATAATGGATTTTCCCCTTTTCTTCTCCATAAACCTCACATGTTGGCATAAGCATAAGATCTCCAAGCCGTGTGGCTTGGGGCCATGAGGCTGGATGAACATTCCCATGTGGCTTGTGTCCAGGAAGTCTCCCAATGCTCTTTAGAAACTTCTCCCACTGACCCATTAACAAACCAGCTCTCAGCTGTCCTCTGCCAGCTCCCGACAAACTCCAGACACAGAAGGAACAGGTGACCAGCAAATTTTAATGCAAAGAAAAAGTCAGCACTGGGAATGAACTGCTCCCAGCGCTTTACATAGACTTGCCCCGCCCACCAACCCCACCCCAATCAGCAAGCCAGCATCCGGTCCTTATGGATAAAAAGCGTAGTTCAAACTCCGCCTTTCCCCCCTCCAGACGCACCAACGCAGCCTCCTCTGTTCCAGCTGTTTTATCAGGCAGCCAAGCAGCACTCTGCCTCTTTCCCCCTACGTCCGGTGGGAGGGAGAGGCAGCCAAGGTGAGGCATACCCCCCCGCCATCCAGCTGGCTTAGCTCAAATGCCCAGCTGGTGGTGGGGACATCTCCATTGTTCATGTCCTTGGAGCCGATTCCCAGCCACTGGTCGGGAGCCCAGCCGACTCTCAGCTGATTTCTGGGAGTCGGGCCGATATGCGGAGGCTGGGCCGACTCCCAGCTGGTTTCCAGGAGTCAGGCGGCGCATGGCGAGTCTGCCAACTCCCTGCTGAAGGTCGCATGCTGAGCTGACTCCCAGCTGGCTGTCAGGTGCCAGGTGATGTATAGTGGACCCACCGGCTCCCCACCGACGTCCGGATGGCAACCCGACTCCCAGCTGACTGTTGGGAGTCGGGCAGTGCTCATGGGCCCCCTGCGAATATCGGCCGGCTGCTGGCTGTGTCCTCCCTGTGTCCTGCCGCTCATGGCAAGTCCAGGGGCTTGACAGGCGGCCCCTTCTACCAGGGCCCCTCCTAGGAGGCAAACAGAGGCAGGTGAGCACACGACAACTCTAGTGGACCCTTCCGTAGCCCCACCTCCCGGTTTTCCAGGGTGCTGGCGATGGAAGGCCCGCACTAGCCGTGGGGCATGGACATCCTCTCTCCACACCCATGATGCTTCTGAAAGAGGGTACCCCACTTGACCTGTTTGTGATGGATCAAGGAGTCCAGGACCTCCTGTATCTCATACTGGTCTTCAGAGACCAGGCCCGGTAACTTGTCTACCCACCCTGTGGGGACCCTTTCACTAGTTTGAGCAGGCTCCCATGGAACACAGGGTGTACCTTCCCAAAGATCCGAGGCAGTTGCAACCTTACAGTAACTGGGTTAATAACCTGGACCACTTCAAAAGGCCCTACATACTTGAGGCCCAGCTTCTTACAGGGTACCCCCAACTGTAGATATTTGGTGGACAGGTACACCCAATCACCCACCTGGAAGAGTTTGTGCTCTGCCCTTTTTTTATCAGCTTGAGCCTTCGTTTCCGCCTCCGCTTTCACTAATGCTTCCTTTACCATTCCCCACAGGCCTTCCACATGTGCCATCCACTCCTGGGGGGTACAGGGTAAGGGGGTCCCTTGGGGCCACTTGGGAATAGAGACAAAATCCACCCCATGCACCACCCGAAAAAGAGTGAACCCTGTGCTGCTATGCACAGTGTTGTTGTAGGCCACTTTGGCGAATGGGAGAGGTCTACCCAGTCTGTTTGCTGGTATGAGACGTAACATTGTAGGTAGTGCTCCACCACGGCATTCGCTCGCTCAGTCGCTCCATTGGTGCTGGGGCGGTATGCCGAGCTGAGACCCTGGGATGACCCCATGTATCTAACCCCTCCAGGCACCAGCACAGCCTCTGCTGTTCCAGCTGTTCTATCAGGCAACCAGGCAGCACTCTGCCTCTTTCTCCCTGCGCCCGGTGGGAGGGAGAGGCAGCCGAGGTGAGGCATATTCCCCCCCCCGGCATCCAGCTGACTTAGCTCAAATGCCCAGCTGGTGACTCCCAGCTGCTGGTGACTCCCAGCTGACTCTCAGCTGATTTCTGGGAGCTGGGCCGACATGCGGAGGCTGGGCCAACTCCCAGCTGGTTTCCGGGAGTTGGGCGGCGCATGGCGAGTCCACCGACTCCCTGCCGAAGGTTGCATGCTGGGCCGACTCCCAGCTGGCTGTCGGGCACCGGGTGGTGTATAGCGGACCCACTGGCTCCCCACTGACGTCCGGACGGCGACCCGACTCCCAGCTGACTATCAGGAGTCGGGCAGTGCTCATGGGCCCCCTGTGAACGTCAGCCGACTGCTAGCTGCGTCCTCCCCGTGTTCCGCCGGCTCATGGCAAGCCCAGGGGCTTGATACCAGCACTTAACCCAATAACTGCCAGACATTCTAACATACTGATACATGCTCTCTAGTTAGGGTTACATAGAGCTATACAAGGTTACATAGAGCTATATGATCCAGAACAGGCGCTCTTCAGCATCTGCTTTTAAAAACCACTCTGCATTTCCCTAATGGAGGAACGAATGCTTGCAGCCATAGTTTAAAAGACCTCTAAAAACCCTCCAGACGAAGGTGGGAAGGGTGTGCATCTGCTTTTCAGAATAAAGCATGCCTGTTTTGATTTCCTATCATTCCTGGGCTGATCATCTCTGTGCTTTGGGGGCATCTGGTATGATAATGCAAGATTTGACCAGTTTACTAGGGTGTTAACAATGTCATTTAAAAATATTATTATTGCTTTCTCTTTTTTTTTTATTCCAGATGGTTTTGGTTTATCTTTTCTTTTTTCCCTTTTGATTCTCTGGAAAGAGTGCAGAGAAGTGCAACAAAGATGATTAGGGGCTAAAATATATGATGAACAGTTGCAAGAATTGGGTGTGTCTAGTCTAGTGAAAAAGAGGACTAGGGGTGACACATTTCTCTTGTTTGGGGCAGCACAAAAACTAACATTGTCACACTCAACAAGGGAAAAGGGTTTTGGCATCGTGCAGATCAGGTTATGGTCCGTTCCTGCTAAAACTCCTGTATATTTCAAAGTAAGCACCGCTAAGACATTCAGAGCAGACTCTGAGACACAAAAGTCCTTTAAAGGATTGCTTTGACTCTCCTCATTTATCTTACCACTCGCCATTCTTGCCTTCTGATCCATACTTTTAAGCTTGCAGATCTTCTGTAGATAAACCTAGAACACTCATGTAATCCCTAGATTTCAGACTAGACAAATAAAGAAACTGGAAGTGATTTAAGACTGTGTGTTCTTCTCCTTTTTGTAAGTATGGGTGTGTGTTTTTTTCTTTTTCTTTTTTTCTGTTTCCATCAGCCCACATATGTTGCTGGAGACAGACTCCACCATATTTTCATTTCTTACTAGAGTGTCAGTCCATTTTAGACACAGCAAAAGCATTTATAACTTACCACACACACGCACGCACGCACACATGCACAGACACATACAAATGCACTTTTTGTAACGATGTGGAAATAGTCAAAATGAGTTTCAAAGCCAGCCTTTTGCAACATCTGGCATGTGGCATTAATATAATGTTGTTTTTCAGTCCATTTATTTTGCTGTTTGTTCTGCCTTTAATTCAAGGAGGAGACTTTGCTAAACATCTGATTCCGTGAAGGAGTTAATGTGACTTCAGCCACATTCGTCTTGATTCTGCAACAGAAAACTGCATAGAGAAACCGCTGCCATGAATTTGTCCGTTTGCCGGAACCAGGAAGGCCAGTTCAGGACTGGAGGCAAACACAGATGGATATTCAGTTATGGGGCATCCCTTAGCTCAGACGATGCTTTGGAGAGGAGGTTGACCTCCTTCCTCTTTGTGGCAGCCCCTCAAATATCGGAAGGCTGCTATCATGTCACCTCTGGTCCTTCTTTTCATTAAACCAGACATCCCCAATTCCTGCAACCGCTCTTGGTGTGTTTTAGCCTCCAACCCCCTAATCATCTTTGTTGTTCTTCTCTGCACCCTTTCCAGAGTGAAGGCAATAGGTTTTCCATAGAAGATAAACGACTAGCTCTTTAATCTTCTGATAATCCTCCAGCCACGACTTCATACTCCTAGTTCTGAAAGAATGTGCTCTCCTTTGACTGCCGCTATCTCCACAACGCAATCGTTGGAGGTCAACACAGGTTCCCATCCCATCGCCCTGTTACGGGCACTCCAGAGGAGGGGGGGGGGGGAACTAAGGCAGCAGATTTGTAGAATAAACTGGAATTCCAGCCGGAGCTAGGGTTTAGAGAGCTGAAAAGCAGCCTCTAAAAGGTGGATAATGCTGAAGCTAGGACAGACACATTCTTGCTTGGTGTGTTTTTATGACAGGGAAAGGGAACACAGAAAAGGCAGAAGGATTGTTATTCATTCTTCCTAACGATTGCTCACTTTTTGTATCCGGAGGCTTTGAGGAAGGCTGGGAGAGAAGACCAGCATCCTAAGGCCGTTCAGTTTCAGCAAAATACTTGTATGTTCCTTCCCATGGAGCATGAAGGGCTCTCCCCCTTCACCCATGTGAGATAACACACTCTGGGAGGGAGGGAGTGTTTTGTTGAAGAGTGTTACCCCCACCCCCCATGGTCTATTAGCCTTCCCTAGGACCTTTGCATCCATCCCTTTGGCTACTGGTGGTAAAGAGTGAGTGGCAACTTACCCTCACTCATCCCTTTACTAGGGTGGAACTCCTCTCTCTTGTTTCTCAAACCCAGGCATTACCCTGAAATGCGACTCAAGGAGAATATTTGCAGCTCAGGATTCAACTGTGGTGCCCATGATGCTCTCTGAGCTTGGTGGTTTTCTTGCAGACGTTTCATCGCTCAACTAGGTAATGTCATCAGTACCGCATCCTAAGTGATGATGTTACCTAGTTGGGTATCGAACGTCTGCAAGCAAACAAGCTCAGAGAGCACCAAGGGCCCCACGGTGACCTGAAACACAGTAGTTGCTCCTGTTCTTGCCTTCATTCCAGCTCAGGGGACTTCAAAATTGGCTCTTTCATGACTGGTGGACTTCAATTCCCAGAATTCCCGAGCCAGCCATGGTGAGGGGAAAGGGAGAGGTTTCCAAGCTGAGCCATGCTGGCTCAGGAATTCTGGGAGTTGAAGTCCACGAGTCATAAAGGGGGCCATAGTTCCCCCATGTTGGCTCAGGAATTCTGGGAGTTGAAGTCCATGAGTCATGAAGGGGCCACAATTCCCCCATGCTGGCTCAGGAATTCTGGAAGTTGAAATCCACCAGTCACAAAAGAGCCAAGGTTGCCTACCCCTGGTCTAGCTTATATATTTGAACCTTTGGGGTGCCCAGGGAGAGCCACAGTGGCCTCTAGGTGAACCTTTATCTAAGGGAACCCCCCCCCAGGGCCATTTTGTGGAGGTCCAATTCCTTCCATTTGGTATGGGAGCAAAACTTCTGTTTGCTGGAGTACCTTTAGTTTACGGTGCCACAGTAAACCATCATAAGGTGGGGGGCTATTGCAGTTTTCTAGAAGGGTTTTAGTATTTAGTATGATCAGAACCTGGATAATCTTGTGCAAAGCCAGCTGGAGCTGAATCCAGAAGACTTGAAAATATATAATCTTCAGGCTAACACAGCTACCGGTATTAAAATCAGAGTTCTTCCCTTTATACGCGAAACCCACCGGTTAATGGAATCTGGGTCTGCTTTCCCAGGTAACTGCCTGCTTTTAATTTAATTTAATATTCACATTTATATGCCGCCCTTCTCCGAAGACGCAGGGCGGCTCACAACAAGATACAACAACAATTTTAAAATTTACCACACTCATACCACATACAAACACAATCAATTCGCAGCCGTTGATGGCGGGACACTCTTAGGGCCGAGGGGCAGAGCACAGCTCATATGCCCCAAGCCTGTCGGCATAGATGTGTCTTCAGCACTTTCCGGAAAGCTAGGAGGGAGGAAGCAGTACGAACCTCTGAGGGAAGCTGGTTCCAGAGGGCTGGGGCAGCAACGGAGAAGGCCCTTGCCCTAGGCCCCGCCAGATGACATTCCCTAACAGACGGGACTAGTAGGAGGCCAACCTATGCGCCCTAACCGGTCGCTGGGATTCATGAGGCAGGAGACGGTCCCGCAAGTATCCTGGCCCATTGCCATAAAGGGCTTTATAGGTCATAACCAACACTTTGAATTGTGTTCGGAGACCAATTGGTAGCCAGTGCAGCTCACGAAGAGCTGGAGTGATATGAGCATGTCTTGGGAGACCCAAGAAGGCTCGCGCGGCTGCAATCTGGACACCCTGTAGTCTCCGGACATTCTTCAAAGGTTGCCCCATGTAGAGAGCATTACAGTAGTCGAATCTTGCTTCATATGTTTATATCTAAAATTTCAGATCATTTAAACTGATTCCTTTCTCTTTTGCTGGTGAAAAAGGATGAATTAATGCTGCAAGAATAGAAAATTTTACTTCAGAACCACATGAGGTCAGTCAGTGTTTCTGCAATGCAACTAACACTCTTATATATCCCCCCACCCAAAAAATTTTTAAAAATCAAAATATTAACAGATAAAAGAATGATTGAGATAATTGATTAGGCCAGGGGTCCCCAACCCCCAGGCCTTGTCCCAATAGCAGGCCACCGCTTGTTTGAAACCGGCTGCACAAGCGGCAAGCGAGCACGTCCATACATGCAGCTCTACTTGCACAAGCAGCAGGCACTCACACACGTGTGCTCACATGTCTTCCACTCGCACGAAACCATCCTTTCTCCCCTGCGCACACACACCAGTCCACCAAGCCATATCTAAGCTGCAAAAATCTGACCACTGAATGGAAGACTTAAAGTCTGACTCTTTGCTGCCACCTGATGGTCATCTGGAGCTTTGCAAAGCCATATTTGGCTACTCTAGCTCAGAGTTTCTCTAAAAGTTGGCAACTTTTAAGATGCACGGACCTCAATTCCCAGAACTTCCCAGCCAGCGTGCCAAGTTTGAGAAACACTGCTTAAGTAACTGAAAAAATAACTCCTAAAGTAAAGGCTTAAAGAGGGGGTAGAAGCCACAGAGAAGATTGCTGTTTATATTTCTTTCCAATATTTCATAAATAAAAAATGTCTGTTCTAAGACCAACCAGTAGAACAAGCAGGTATCTAAGTAGGAGCTAAAAATAAAATATGTTTAGCAGCCTAGAGTTAAAAACAGCCCCAGGGGCAAGACGTGGAAGATTTTCAATTAGCCAGGGAGGCCTCAGCAGAAGGACCCACAATCTTCCACAGCCATCAAACATGAAAAGTTTTTTATTATTATTATTATTTATTTATGATCAGATATCTTAGTAGTAGGATGGATATAGTCTGAAATCGCAACAGTGGGCCTGATTTCTAGGTTTCAAAAAAGTTTGGAAAGAGCATAAATGAGAAACTGGTTTTTCTCTCCATTGGAGTCCATGGGATCTGTGTCTCTTGCAAGAAGCTGGCTGGCCCTTTCAGTCAAGGAGACGTCACCATAAACCTGTAGCCCTCAGAACTCAGAAGTCTCCAAAACACCGCTTTAGCGCAGAGACTCTTCCGCCCTTCTCTTTTGTCCACCCCAATGAATCTGAAATCCTAAAATGGACCTCCTCTCCTTTACAGAAGGCAGGTTGGGGAAGAGGAAAGCAAAGTAGAAGGGAAAGAAAGAGAAAGAGTACAGACTGACGGAGTTGGAAGGGACCTTGGAGGTCTTCTAGTCCAACCCCTTGCTCAAGCAGGAGATCCTAGACCATTCTGGAGAAACAGTGGTCCAGTCTTGTCTTGGAAACCTCCCGTGATGGGGCACCCACAACTTCTGGAGGGAAGCCATTCCACTGGTTAATTGTTCTCGCTGACAAGAAATTTCTCCTTACTTCCAGGTTGGATACCTCTCTAAGGCAGGGCTTTTCAACCTTTTCACCCACTGTACCACTTTTAGGATATGGCAATATCCGAGTACCACCAGTCGCCTAGCAAGGTGTCAAAAACTTGATGACCCCCACAAAAAGGGGAAAAAGTGCTAAAGTACAGGTAGACCTCGACTTACAACAGTTCGCTTAGTGACTGTTCGAAGTTACAATGGCACTGAAAAAAGTAAGACGCCTGCCTGCCTGCCCGCCCGGCTGTGCTCTTCCTCCTGTCCGAGGTTTCCATTGTTGTGAGCGTTTCTGTTGAGGATTGGCAGCGGGGGTGGGGTGAGGTGTGTGTGGTTTTTATTCCCCCCATCTGATGGGTGGTTGCAGCAGGTTTTGGTCACTTGACATGACCCTGGGACATTGTGACCGTCATAAATATGAATCAGTTGCCAAGCCTCTGAATGTAAATCACAAGACCCTGGAGAGGCTGCAACATTCCAGCTGATCCTGGTGCTTCTTCTGGGCTCAACGGAAGCACCAGGATCAGCGCCGAGCTCCAGCTGGAGCCTGGCACTGATCCTGGTGCTTCCACTAAGCCCTGACAGCCCCGAAGAAGCGCCAATCAGCTGGAAAGCGGCACTGATCCTGGCGCTTCCACTGAGCCCCGACAGCTCTGCAGCTCCAGCCGTCTCTCGCTCAGGCTTGTGCGGTGCTGCCACCGGTTCAGCTCGTTCTCCTCCCCTGCTACCACTTTTCTAGGATGGTCGCGTACCCCCTGCCAGGTGCCCATGGACCACAGGTGGTACCCGTCCCACTGGTAGAAAAGCCCTGGTCTAAGGAGCTTCCACCAGTTACTTCTTATTCTGCCCCTCTTTCCAACTGTAGCAAGAGTGTGGTAGAGCACAAGCCTTCCCAGTTGCCTGTTCTCCTTCAAAGGTTGTTTGTTTTATGTCTGGCATGTTTATATAGGGCAATGGTTTGCTGTAGTATCTGTCCATCCAAACAAGCAAAACTACAGCAATTGTAAACCGATGGTGAGCTGAGATCCCCCAAGCACTTCAACTTCATACAGAGACAGCTTTCCAAAAATGTTCCAGGCATCACTAAATGGGCCTTTATGAAAAATATTTGACACCTTTCTGTTGTTATGAAAAATGTTTGACGGGGGTTACTTTCAACGAGGTACCAATACTTATTTAATAAGGTTGGGTTACCTGTATTAAATACATTAAGTTAAGTGATGAGAAATACCTTTTTACCGATGAGAGAGAGCCGAAGGAATATCTTCTTATGTTAGAAATGTAAAATTTCTTATTTTCCACCTTGCATTGAAATGATGGGATGCAAATGACGCGAATAACAACTTCACACAGGGACACAATTTGCGTCCTTTGCATAATGATGTCATGTGCGATGGGCAATTGCCGTTGTGGTGTTTACAAGAGGCCTCTTTTTACTGTGGCTTCCGGCTGCCAACGTGACAGGGATGAGATATGACCAGTTTTTGTCAGAACAACCCAGCAGCTGAATTCCAATTCTTGGTTTTCATATCTCCCCCACTGTTCCTTCGTGAGGAACCTTTCTGATGATTGATGAGAAAACCATTTTTAATCAAAAGAGACTCCCAAGGTATTTGCCCCAAGGTACTTCTTGTTCTGTACAAATACCTCATCCTTAAACTACACACCTTGAGGAGGGAGATAAACAGACCTTTAGAACGTGAATTTCTGGTCTTAAAAGGGGAGCTATCACACCCCTGCCTCAGGAGAAACATTGACACGGAAAAAGTAGACGGAGGGTGTCTAACCTTGACAACTTTAAGCCTTGTGGATTTCAACTCCCAGAATTCCTTAGTCCGGAGAATTCTGGGAGTTGAAGTCTACAAGTCCTAAAGTTGCCAAGTTGAACACTCCTGGAGTAGATGGCCTGTTTTTGTTGTTGTTTTTAATGTCTCCATGGATGTTTCCCCACTGCACCTCAATGGATCGGCTGGCTTTTAGCGTGGGCTTGAGAGCGCAAAGGGTGGGTTTGCTTCAGCACTCAGGCGCTGAGCCCAAAGATGGCTATGAACTTGTAGGCTGCGGTAATTACTCTTCACTGCAAGCCTTTGAAGTTCAGCAGCCCTGCCAATTTTAATCACATCCTGCTTACCCTGAGGTGAAATAGTCCGGGTGAAGAACAGTTTAGTTCTGTAGTCCTCGGATGGAAATGTGTGCTGGAATCCAAAGAGATAAAGTGAGCAACTCCAGGCAATATCCATGGCTCTCCAGAGGGGTCCACTGACTGTCACTTCATCTCAGTGAAGGAGGAGAAACCTTGGCATGGGGAACAGAAGACAAATGAGTCACCTGTCCCCAATGAGCGAGCAGTTTTGCAGTCATTAAAACATGGAAAGGTCATTACTGACTATTATGGCCCAGGGTCATGTGAGGTCAGGAACTTTCCCTGGGTGGATTAATGTACCATTGGTGTTGATAACTCCGCAGGTGATGTCTATCTGCTATAGTTCACCTACAACATCTGGACCACTCTTAGATGGCAGAAAGAGATGCAGAAAACGGAAGTTCCTCACTGGTCTACACTGATAGACTATTGGTGGACTACTCTACTCTCAATTGGCATGTACATTTTAGATTGTGTAGTTTGTCTTTGCCTGCCCTATTTTGCTGCATTTTAATGAGCATTTCATTAGAATGTAGAAAATAGAACATAGAATAAAAGATCTGAAAGGGACCTTGGTGGTCTCCTAGTCCAATCCCCTGCTCAAGCAGGAGACCCTCTACCAGTGCCCCCTAATCTTTTGGGCACCAGGGACCGATTCCGTGGAGAAAGGTATTTCCGTGGACAGGAGGGGGCGTGTTTTTGTGTGCTGCCTGCATCCCACGGATGAAGCTTCGCTTATTTGTGCGGACCAATTTCTGGCATGCTGCAGACTGGGGCTGATCCATGGACTAGTGGCTGTCCAGTCTCTTCTTAAAAACCTTCAATGTTGCAGTACCCACGACTTCTGGTGGCAAGCTGTTCCACTGGTTAATTGTCCTCACTGTTAGGAGTGTGTAGTCATTGCTGGCATCTCCGAGCACCTCCTGGCTAATGAGCAGAATGAGGTAATATCTGCCCGGAGCTACTGTGGCACCATCTCCGAGCATGTGAACGGTGCCAACATGCTCAACCGTCGTCTCCAAATGCAGAAGTCCAGTGTAAGTTAGGTGGTGTCACAAGAAGATCTGGGTTTCAAATCACCCAACTGGCAGCCCAGGCAGCTGCCATCTTTAGCTGCCTAATAGGACAGCTGACGGCTCCGATCAGAAAGGCTGAGCCTTCGTCATTTACCTCCCTTGGCTGGGGCCTGCGATTCTCAAGCGAGCCGCGAGTTCTTGGACGAGGCGCTCATTGTGACAAAGCCGCCCTTAGTCTCCAGCCTCCCGTCTGGGTGACCATGTCACCACTGGAGCAACGAGGTCTCCCGGTTCTCACATCCTGCACTATGCACCGCAGCCTTCCCAATTAAATCAAACCATTGATTAAACAAACCAATGAGCATAATTGGCTTAATTAGATTCTCTCTCTATTGGCACCAGACCATTGTAGAAAAGCCCTTGCAGAATGAAGTGAACCAAACATTTTTTTTCCTCTCTCTGAGATAATTAAGAATTGGCCAGTGCAATTTTAAAACCCCTGACTCTGAATAGCGTCTAAGGGGGGAGGGGGCGAGGGGGGGAGTGAGCAGGAAAGGATGAATGAAGGGAGGACGAGAGAGAAGAGAATAGGCCCTACCTACCTCCGGCCAGTGAACGGGATGGGTCTTCCATTGGGGGGGGGTCGCTTCTGCTGAAATGCGTGTCTCAAGTGGAGTTACTCAGCTTTCCTTGAAACAGTTGGTGCGCCCTTCCCTGATCACCCCAATTCACACATGACCTTTTATTCAGGTGTAAATTCCATTCTGTTGAAACGAACTCCAGGGCCTCAAAGCACAGCCAAGTTAAAAGATTTGAAAGACTTCTACAGAATTTTCTTGGGAGATAAAAGCAATCACTTAGGGCGATGGGCAGTTTAGAAATAGGAAATATAAACAAAAAAAACAAACAAATAAATAAATCCATCACCCACCCATACCCACATGATCATCTGCCTGATGAAGGCAAGTGACATCTTGCATGTCGCAGTATCATGAAACAATTGTCAATCTATTCTCCAAAGCAGCTGAAGGCAGGACAAGAAGCAATGGATGGAAAGGAATCAAGGAGAGAAGCAACCTAGAATGAAGGAAGAATTTCCGGACAGTGGGAATAATTAACCAGTGGAACAACCTGCCTCCAGAAGTTGTGAGTGCTCCAACACTGGGAGTTTTTAAGAAGAGACTGGACAGCCATTTGTCCAAAATCAGCAGCTGGGTGACTTTGGGCCAATCAAAGCTATAGGAAGAAGGTAATGGGAATCGCTTCTGAACGTGTTGCCAAGAAAAGTGCAGGGACTTGTCCAGGCAGGTCAAGAGAAAGGAGTCAAGACTGACTCAGGAGTAGATGGAACAATGGGGCTCTGGGCCTGGGGCTAACCAAGGGAGGTCTCACTCACTCACCTCGTTGCCTTCTCTGGTTGCATTCAAGATTCTTAGAGTCTCCTTTCATCCTATGAGTAATTGGCCTAGCAAGGAGGTTGATGTGAAGAGTGAAGCTATGGCACCTTTGTAACTGCTCTACCCGTTGTCTGTGGACCTTCCACTGAAGATCTGTGGATCACCTTTCAAAGTTCTTCCAACTAGACCCCTGTCAGTGCTGCCTCACAATTTGTGAAGAGAAAGAAAGACCCCAAGTTTGGCAAAAAAAAAAAGTGGGGAGTCTTTGCTCTTGCCGAACTAAGGACCTTTAAAAGGCTTAATCACTTCTGCCCAAATCACCACAACTTAGCTGCAGAGGAATTTGTTGGTTTGTCTCCTCTGGGGCTGTTGAGTAGACAATGGCACCTTCTCACAGGAAAAGGGGCCCCGTAGATTACTTTTCCTAATGAGCAATTAGGGAAGTGTGTGGAGTGTTTCCTTTTATCCAATCCTTGCCCGTTCAAGAGGCAAAGCTTTTCTTCCTGGTTTCCTGTTTGTCAAATGAAGGGCCATTCTCGGCTGTTCTTTGGGGACGGGAGAGGCTGGCTGAGGTGAGAGGAACATGGAACATGGTCATGACTGCCCTCTCAGGAGCGTCTTCCCTCAAGGATGTTAAAAACACAGTCAGGGAGGGTGTCAACGCTGCTAATATTGAATATTCTTGCTTTGACAATCTATGCAGAACTGTCTGGTATTTTTAGAGTTAAATCAGGTGACAGTGAAAGGGGAGGAGAATATAAGGAAAGCCCGGGAAAAGAAACGGAAGTAAATCTTTGCCCTCCAAGTTAATTGGAAGATGTGAATCGTGACCCCAAAATAGGGGAGGGGAAATGCCTGGAATGTTCTGTGCAAAGGAAGGGAAATTCAGATCTTAGCATTTCCACCATGCCATGCTGACATCTCTGTAACACTAATACAGGCTTTTCAGGTTAAAACAATGCCTGAAAGTTCTAGGTTGCTTCTCTCTTTGGTTAGTTTCCATCCGTTGCTTCTTCTCCTGCCTTCAGGAGCTCTGGAGAAGAGCTTAACCTCCTCCTCTTCTCTGTCACAATCCCTCAAGTATTGGAAGATGCTATCATGTCACCCCTAGTTCTTCTTTTCTCTAGACTCAACATCCCCAATTCCTGCAACCGTTCTCCGTGTGTTTTAGCCTCCAGTTCCCCTGATCATCTTTGTTGTTCTTCTCTGCACTCTTTCTGTGGTCTCAACATCTTTTTCCTATCATCGCAACAAAAAGGAATGGAAGCCTTTCTCTTCCTCAGTGTGTGAAAGAGAGGCAGGTCCTTGGTCATATGACCTTGGCTTCCCTCTTGACATTGCTGACTTCTCCACAGGGAGCCCCTTTGACATCCCAGCCTTGATGGGCAGCAAGGAAATGTAGTTTGCTACTATTACTTACATTTTCCCATGGAAGCAGCTGCTCAACAAAATATTGACTAAATATTGACTGTTCCTCTTTCTGCTGAAGAGAGAATCAGTTCTAAAGAAGGTCAGTTTCTGGCCTGGAAGCCCACCAGAATCTACCTTGGGACTGATAACAAGAAAACTCTACACTTGAAAAACTGTGATTTGCAAACATACAAAGTTAAAAAGAACTGTGGGAATGTTTAACTTAAAATGCTTCATTTCATCTTTAGGGACCTATGAAAGTAAACATGTTCCACAACTCATATTGTTTTCAGTTACAATAGGACCATCTTCCACCCAAGCTTTCTTTTGGGTGTCCATATATATTGTCAGACAACACTTCTGCATGGTGCTAATTTTCCATTCTCTCTCTCTCTCTCTCTCTCTCTCTCTCTCTCACACACACACACACACACACACACACACACACACACACTTGTTTTATTACAACAATCTTCTCCCAAACCCCATGGCCTGGGGTGGGCAACTATGGCTCCTTTATAACCTGTGGTCAACTCCCAGAATTCCTGAGGCATTCCATGCTGGCTGAGGAATTCTGGGAGTTGAAGTCCACAAATCGTAAAGTGGGCAAGGTTGGAGACCCCTGCCCTAGACTACTTCTAATGTCTCTGACATTGTATACGAAAGTCTCTTTATCGTTTTTTAATATATTTTCAGCTTTTTAGCTTTAGACCTTGTCTCTTCTTTCAGTGTTTGTATCTTAAGATCCCATGTTGGTCTACAACTCATACCAGTTGACTTGATTATTTGTTCGTAAAAAGTTTTGCCCAAGATTATTAGAAAGGTTGCTTGTTCCTCCCTCACTGAAAACTAGACCGAGCTGAGTGGGAACTAGCTCCTAAACAATATTTTGCTTGTTTAAAATTACAGAAGTACTGCAAAGGTGGTGGGGTTTTTTTTTTTTTTTTAAGGTGGCACCTGGCTTTTGAGCAAGGCTGCCAAGAAGACATGGGAAAAGAAAGGGGCAAAGCAGAACCAAACAGATAAATAGGATTTAATTGAATTTAATTGAAAAACAGATGGATTAAGAATAATTAAGATGGTTGCATTCTTGTTTTACAATAAAATTGGTACTTTTGGGGGGAGCCTGAGGGTCCAAGATTATGTATAGAAAATGCTGCACCAGCTTGGCATCAGGTTGAGGCTTCGTGTATGATGCTTTCCAAAAAGCCTCAAGTTCTGAAGTGAACTGAGACAGGGAGCTGTTGAAGCAAGGTTTTAATCCTCTTGGGTGATATTTCTTCTAATAAAAATTCCGTCCAGGCTTAGATTCGGTAATGGAAAATGGCTCGGAGGAGAGTAGCAGTTGGAGAAAATATACAATCTTATATAGGATGCATGGTGTTGATTTGTGTCTCCTTCAAAGGCATCTGAGATCAGATCACAGCTACGCCTGGCGTCAAGGGTGGTAGGGATGGTAAACCCGGATCTGTTTCAAATTTCTAGGCAGTCATGAAACCCTTGGGGTCAATTAACCCTACACTTTACCATAACACTAAACAACCTGACAGGGTTGTGGCATGGAGGATAAAATGAGGACTGGGACAGTATGTGTCAAGCATATATTATTTTGACTCCCTTGAAGAAAAGACATCCCAAACATGAAATAACTAAATGTGTAACAAAGCAGGAGAAAGTGGCTTCAACCAGGGTAATCTTTTGAGAATTAATTTTGAAACAAGGTCAATGATTTTGTCAGAGGACCACACCAAAAATAATTAATCTGGGAAGTATGGTTTGAAAAGGCAAGGTTTGGGTGATTCCAGCTAGGCTGGAAGGAGGGGTCAAGCGGGGAGCCAGCTTGGAATCATTAACGCAGCCACAAGTGGCAGAAGCTTGATTTCCCTCCATATCCATGCCCCCTTATCTGGTCATTCCCAGGGAAAGTCAAGCAGTCTGGTGAGATTCTTGTAACATAGGTAGAAGACAATAAAGTTGCTCACTTTAGCTATTTACAATTTATTTAAGCTGGTGGCTCTAGTTGCTTGCACCTGACAAGTACAGTAAAAATCAATTGCAAATAGAGCTTCCATAGATAACCCAGATGATGTAACCTATTTTGGGCATCTGCTATCACTGATTCCTGGTTAGCCATAGACCAGCAGAACCTCCAATAGCAACATAACCACACATTTTCCTTTGCACTTTTTAAAAATCTCAAATACACCCTGATCCTATTTTCTTGTCTTCGTGGTGCCTAGCTTGCTTCTTAGTATGGAAACTTTTGGGATTATTTGGCAGTTTCCATGTGTTGTTTTTTTAACAGCCAGAGAAGGTCAAGGATCTCGACTGGAGTTCCCACCGCCAACATTTATATAAGCCCAGATTACTTTAATGATGGAGCCTTCGAAAGGGGGAAAATCCTGTCCCTGAAGCTACAGAGCACCACAATTTGGTGGCTTCCATGTAGAAGATCGCATTACGCTCCCGGTAGATATGCTTTTCAGACC
Source organism: Bothrops alternatus (assembly GCA_034064705.1). NCBI lineage: Eukaryota > Metazoa > Chordata > Lepidosauria > Squamata > Viperidae > Bothrops > Bothrops alternatus. The sequence goes on along the minus strand of JARGCV010000490.1, from coordinate 824,532 downwards.
CAGTCCCCAAATTCTTCTCTGGAAAATTCTCTGGGCATCCTGACTCCAAGGGAAACCACAGTTTTGTTTGCTTATTTGTTGCAGTTGCCAAATCCTGGCTTTAACCTTCCCGCGTACCTTGGTGGACAAAGGGGGATGGCTTGGCGACCCCATGATTTCCAATGCGAAAGCATTTTGCAAAAGCTAATTATAGGTTGGTCTTGGTAAGGGAGCAAAGGAAGCCCCCACCGAAGCAGCAGCAGCGCAGGCTGCTTCTGTTACACTTTCTTCTCTGCATGTAATTATTTAAAGAGAAAACATATTCTAACCGAAAAGCAGCCTCATTATGGGGTTTCAAAGGAGAGTCTGCTGAAACCAATGCAAAGTCCTTGGAGAGGAGCCAGGGCTTGCAAAATTGTAAGCACCCACCTCTGGGACGGTCTTCGCTTTCACCTCTTGTATGAGTAGATTGTGGTCAATTGTTTATAAAAGGGGTTGAAGAGATCTGTGTGGTTTTCACGTTCCCACAATGGAACAGGGCCTGTGAGCACTTTCCGTCCCACAGAAGGAGAATCCCATGTGCAACTCGCAAAAGAGGGCCTTTGTTGGGCTCTGTCTGACCAGCTGGTGCCCCCAAAACTCACTCGTACGTGGACTCACAAACATCCCCTAAGGAGACTTTATTTTTTTCTTTTTCCAAACAAGTCTGTGGGGAAGGACACAGGAGCTAGCTTGACATCTTCAGACAACAGTAACAACAAGGAGGAAGTTAATTTTAACTCCCAGTCTCAAGGATCTCATCTGGGTAGTAGCAGTTTGAAGGGGGAAGTCTAACATCCTGTGGATTGCTTGGACCAAAGCGTAGCAAGGCTCAGGGTCTCCCAGTTGTCCCAATTGACTCAGGCTTGTGATCAGGCCCTGCTTTAGACGTATTTTCTGGAGCGTGGAAGGCCTTCAAGAAAATAATTTTAAATTTTCCCATTACTTCTTGATTATTTATAATTTTGGGGATGAGGGCACTCACCAAAAGTGGGTCAGTTCTCAGTTTTAACTAATTCATTCATTAATTTAATCCTTCTTTTGAGTTCACGGGCTGCCCTTCACGTTGATAGTCTTCTCAATGCAGTTCCTGGTTGGGGTGCTTTAGCATCTTCATAAATCCAGGATGAGACCTCTCTTGTCTTCACAATTCTGCACATGTGATATGTGTTTTACTCTTCCTTTCTGGCCTAATGTCACAGCTAATTCACCATGTACAGACTCCAACGGATAGTTAGGACTGCAGAAAAAAACAATCGCAACCAGCCTGCCTTCCATTGAGGACCCATATATTACGTGGATCAGGAAGAGGCTGAGAAAATATCTGCAGAGTCTCCCCCCTCATCCTGGACATAAACTGTTCCAACTCCTGCCCTTGGAAGAGTGGTGTAGGGCATTGTATGCCAAGACAACTAGACACAGAGATAGTTTGTCCCCTTGGGCCATCGCTCTGCTGAACGCCTAACTCTAACAGTGCTGTCTAATGTCTGTGTACATTTACCCAGGTAGTATGACTATAGTATTAACATTTATCCTTCTTATTATCTTATTTACTCCCCCCCCGCCCGCTTATTGGCATTATTATTACAATGATGATGCTGATTTGTTGCTTTGCATGTACACTGGGAGCTTCTGCACTGGAAACAAATTCTTTGTGTGTCCAATCACACACTCAGCCAAATAAAATATTCTGCCTTCTGTACTAGAAGCCTGATTGAAGTACAAGACCACCTGCTGTCATTTTGTGTTCTGTGTGTTCCTCCCTCTTCCCCAAATAAGATCTCCTCATTCTCTAAGCTGGTGACCTTCTTTTCTTGATGTATTTGAGAAAAGACAGCAAACTAGCACAAGCTGTTGGCCATCCACCCATCCTTGGTCCTTGCGGAGGTGCATCTCTTCCAACTGGTTGATGCGTTGGCTTTCATTTGAGCTAAAAGTGTTTTTAATGTTTCACTGACTGCTTTCTTATTTCATCCAAGTGGGAAGCTGTGTGCCACATTTAAACTGCATAGCTGAGCAACAATTGAAATGTTCAGAAATTAATGGAATATAATTAACAACAGGAAACAACAGCCTCTGTTATTTATAATGCCGTTCAGACCATCCTTTTCTTTTGTACAACTTTGAAAGGAATTAGATCCTCTGAGCACCGTTCCTTTAGGTCATAACAAGATATTTTTACATTAAAACATCAGGCCTTTTGCTCTAAAAATTAGCCAGGCTCTGGGCGGGACGGAAATCAGAAGCTGTGGGCGTTCCTGCACTGGAGGTTTTTAAGAAGAGATTGGACAGCCATTTTTCCAGAATGGTATACGGTCTCCTGCTTCGGCATGGGGCTGGACTAGAGGACCTCCAAGATCCCTTTCAACTCCGTTATTCTGTTAAATTTTGGATTAGTGTTGCCAAACTCCAGCTTCTTTCATCTAGTAGGATGACTTGAAATGATCAACCGCCTTAAACAACAGCAAGATATGAAGTTTAATCTCATATGTGTCTCTCTAAACTGCCTACTATGACTCCAGTCATGTCAACTATCCCAAAGGTACTAAGAGTGGTGAATCATTTTATTTGAAAGTTACCAAATTGATTTATAATGTTCATGGCTTGCATATTTCTCCAACCTTCCAGTCATTGTGGCCTTACTTTAAGGAGAGGGAAAATAAATGAATGAAATAAGATCTTAATTGAAAACAGCACCTCGTTTTCTCTCACAACATTCAATTTGAGAGCTTTATGCAGTGTCCAAAAATAGTAATGAAACCTATCCCGCTAATAAGCAGATGGTTAAAATATGCATTAGCCAGACCTTAATAGACTGAAAGAAAGCATTTGCATAAAGCCATAAAGTTGAACATTTTCTGTAATAAGAGGAGCTTGACTCTATCTGATTTTATTGGGTAATTGCTATTTATTTGTGTGCCCGATTAGAACTATTTTCAAACAAATGTTCTTAGCACACCCTTGTCTGAACCACAAAGACTGTTTCATCTCATCCTATTTAGATAAATGGATTGGAAAATTTTTAGTAATAAGCTGATTCTCTCTCTCTCTCTCTCTCTCTCTCTCTCTCTCTCTCTCTCTCTCTCTCTCTCTCTCTCTCTCTCTCTCCTCTCTCTTTCTCCCCCTCTCTCTCCCTCTCTCTTTCTCTCTTTCTCTCTCTCTCTCTCTCTCTCTCTCCCTCTCTCTCTCTCTCTCTCTCTGTCTCTCTCTCTCTGTCCCTCTGTCTCTCTCTGTCTCTCTCTCTGTCTCTCTCTCTGTCTCTCTCTCTGTCTCTGTCTCTGTCTCTCTCTCTCTCTCTCTCTCTCTCTCTCTCTCTGTGTCTCTCTCTCCGCCCCTTCTCTTTCCTCTGGAAGTAAATAATTGTGTTTTCAACAACTCAGCTGGCTTTGAACAAGGGTTAGATTCACAGAAGTCCTGCAGCTCAAAGCCTCTCAGTACATGATAGTACAAGTGTCTCTGATGGGCATCTAGACAAGAGGGCTTCTTGGGCCAGTTGCTTGGCCACTGTGAGGACAGACTGCTGGGCTAGCTGGGCCACAAGTCCTATCCAGCAGGCTCTGCTTGTGTTCTTACGTAATTTCACAGATAACTGTTAAATGTCCACGGAGGTTCTCCACCCTCCGCCCTCACGGTCGTCCCAAAGGTCCTTTTTCAAGAGGCAACTGGACTTTCTGCTTTTCCATTTTGCTTCTCGTCCAGAAAGCTTCTTCAGTTCACCGAAGAAGCTTCTTGGATGTGAAACGAAAGGTCTTCAAGGAAAAACAAAGTCCAGCTGCCTTTTGAACATTTGGGACAGTTAATTTAACAAAGCAGGCATTTCCCTGGTTCCCATGTCCTTACCACCCCGCTGCCTGGTGGCTCTTTCTGCCTGTTATGTAGTTTCTCAAAGTACCTCTATGATTGCTTTTATGTATTACTGAGTTATTTTGGGGCAAGTCAGTTTCAAAACGGTGGAAACCTATTTTTTTATATTTAACTCACCTGCCAGTCTTCCCTATTGACTTCAGGTAGAGGGCAAACAATTGGTAGGCACAAAAATCTCTGTTAAAAAAGATCCTTTTTTCACTGCATGCCTACATATTCTGCAGCTACAAAAACCAAGACACCTCAACAAATGGGTTTTGGTCACAGATGGAGATGAACCACAATAATCTAACTGAATTCTATGGGCGAAAACAAATTACAGCAATTCAGCTTTGCTTCAGAATTACTCGGTTTAGGTAGCAGTTCCCTACAAGTTATAGGTAGCTATAACTTTTTTTTACTTGTTGTAAAAAACAAAAAATAAGAAACACACAGCAATTTAATATTTAACTTTTCCAATTGTATCAATTTCTGTTCTTCTATCAATTAGTGCACAGCACACAATGGCCTTCTAAGCACAGATCACACAACAGTTGCACTTGTAATGTGGGCCGTGGACCCTCAGGAGAAAAAGGGGCTGCAGGGCAGATACAACCTTAGGCTTTTGGTTTAGGTCAAAGACCTCCCCCCCCCCTCTTCCCTGGATTCTCTCTGGTCTCTTGTCTCTTCCTCTTTCAATCGCTTCCTCTTTTGTTCCAGGTTATGAAATTCTGGCTTCCTTCCCTCTTCCTCTTTTGGTAGACTCTTCTCTTTTTCCTCCCGTTGTGAAATACTGGCCACTCTTCCCAATTCCCAAGTGGCCCTAGAGGTGGCATAAAAAGGGAACTACCCCGCTCTGAGCAAAGAACTTCCATCCATAGAGGCTGCAGATGTTCTCTTAAGCCGGATTTAGGGATATTTCACATGGAGGGTGAAGGATAGCAGCAGCCTGAGGTCACCTCCAAGCTGGTCCTGCCATTTCCCCTCTTACGGTATCTCCATGCCTGCCTTGCTTGTCTGCTAGTCCTGTGTTGAGGGCTCCTTCCCTCCGAGGAAGCCACTGTAGATGAGTTGACTATAAGAGAACTGTGTCTACCTGACAATGAGAATCCATCCAGGAGGATAAATATGGCCCGAGAAAGAAGGGTGGAAAGAAATGCAGTATGTACACCAGGTGTAGATGTGTTGCCTGGATTTAACTTCAGCTTCTTCTTTCACAATCCTTCCCACATGGCCTCAAGATACCCCGAGGCCTTGCGTACCTCTAACCATGAGCTTGAAGAAAAGGCAAAAAGATGGTTAAGTCCTATCAGGGTATTCATTACCTCCAGATCTGAGATGAACCTTCCCAGTTAAGTTTATAATATGTTAAATCAGCAGCCCCCGACCTTTTGGGCACCAGGGACCCGTTCCGTGGAGAGAGGTCTTTCCGTGGACCGGAGGGGGGGGAAACGGTTTCGTGTGCTGCCTGCATCCCACAGATGGGGCTTCACTTGTGTGTGTGGCCCAGTTTCTGACATGCCACAGACTGGTGCTGGTCCACGGACCGGGAGTTGGGGACCCCTTTGGAAACAAGCTAAGACTTTATGGAAGTTCCCAGGACAATTTCCAAATGATGGACACACAAATCTCCCAATAGCAGAACTGAAGAAGCTTCTCGGCTGAGCAGCAAAGCGTTTTCAAGGGAAAAAAACCAAGGAAGTCCAGTTGCTTTTTGGAAAAGCACCTTTAGGAAAACCCTGGATGATGGAGAAGCTCCGTAGACATTCTCCCAATGACACTTTCTGGAGACCTTCAGGCAGAAAGAAGTGACCACTGTAGCATGAGAATGGCACCGCCAATTTGTAGCCCAAGGCATGAGTCCTTCTACTTCCCTAGACAAAAGATTGTCCATTGAAACTCTCCAGTGTTGGAGCACCCACAACTTCAGGTGGCAAGCTGTTCCACTGGTTAATCATTCTCACCGTCAGGAAATTTCTCCTTAATTCAAGGTTGCTTCTCTCTTTAATGACCTTCCATCCATTACTTCTTGTCCTGTCTTCCGGTGCTCTGGAGAATAAATGGACGCCCTCTTCCCTGTGTCAGCCCTCCAAGTATGGGGAGATGGCTAGCAGGCCTCCCCGGAGTCTTCTCTTTGAGAAGTGTAGCATCTCCAAGGATTTGTTTGGAGTTAGACTGAAATACGTTCGGTTTATGCAGCTGATCTTTTTGCAAGAGACATCACTCCCTCCTAAATCTAGTTTTGTACAATCTGACTTTGCTCTGGGGATTTTTGGGATGAGATTAAATGCAAATGATCCTCTTCTAAAGAGCGTGAATTCCGTCTTGCACAACTGCAGGCGTGCATTAGCTGAAAGTAGAATGTGTGTTTCTGCGAACCATTTGGGGTACAAGAATGGCAGATCCTGTTATCAATTACCTTGGCTCTAAGTTTGTGGTTGCAAGCAAAGAAGTGTTATTTTCCCCATTTTTCAGGAGCGGAAATGGAAATATTGTTTATAGGTGGTTAGTCTAAGGCCACCCAGAAATGTGGTAAACCCTCCAGTGAAATCCTTTTCACATTTGAAACCCTCACATCTTCCTCTCTTAGAAAGAGCAGTTAAGTGAACAGATCAAGTCAGATTAAACTTCAAGGAACTCAGGGACGTTTTGGGCTTTGATTCACCAGATGGTACCAAATTTAGTAGACGAGGGACGAGGAGACTTCTATCAAAATCATTTAAGAAAGAACCGGCCCCACAGATGTGTTCTCCCCCTGTTAGGCATAAAGCTAAACGCAGGCAAAACAGAAACTCTGGCCTCCATTAAAATATCTTGAGTCGATGTGGTGTCATTATTAATGCTGGTTTGAGGAATGAGAGACACCCATGTAGAACCAGAGTTAGCCAGATAAGCTGTGAAACTTCATAACCATTTGCAGAGCCATGGTGAAAAGAGGGGAATCTATTAGATTTATTTGAGAATATTTGTCAACATTCAACCAGGATGGACAATGTATGTTTCATGTTGGCCATACATATGTTGCACGTATTTTTATTATTATTTGTAATTTTTGTCTTTTTGTTTTTCTGTTGTTGTAGTTTTTTTTAATATTTTATGTTTGAATGTCTACGGAGATTCTCCATCATCCAGGTCCTGGTTGTCCCAAAGGTGCCTTTTAAGAGGCAACTGGACTTTCTTTCTTTTTCCATGAAGACATCTCACTTCTCATCCAAGAGTTCAGAACTGAAGACGCTTTGGAACTGAAGAAGCTCCTTGGATGAGAAGCAAAACATCTTCAAGGAAAAACAAAGGATATACAGTTGCCCCTTGAAAAAGCACCTTTGGGGCTTTTATCTTTGAAAGAAAGAAAACTAAAAAAATATTTGGAGTTGAGTGGCATCCTTTATTAATGCTGGTTTGAGGACTGAGAGAGAGAGAGAGAGAGAGAGAGAGAGAGAGAGAGAGAGAGAGAGAGAGAGAGAGAGAGAGAGAGAGAGAGAGAGAGAGAGAGAGAGAGAGAGAGAGAGAGATGGTAGAACCAGGGTTAGCAGAATAAGTGTCAACGCTGCTAACATGGGATGTTCTTGCTTTGACAACAGATGGAAAAGTAGCCATCTTTTCTCTTTTGCTTTTAGAGTTAGTTGATGCTGGGAGGGGGGGGATGTGGATGAGAATCCAGTTAGACATAACAACAATAACTCAGCCGTGGGAATCAAGGTTATTGAGCCCAGAGTTGATAAAGATTTGGCCGGGCTGGAGAGCTGGGGAGAAAGTCTGCGCTTCAAGCTAATTGAGGAATGTGATTTATGACCGTTAATTGGAGGAGGGGATTGTGCTTTGCTACTTTGTGCCCGGGAGAGGGGAATTCAGTTTTTGGTTTTAACTATATAGTGCCGATACTTTCCTTCTCGAATAAAAGATTCTTTAAGGAAAACAATGCCTCCAAGTTCTTTTGAAGAGTTTCATCTGTTGGAACCATGACAATAAGCTGGAAAAACAAAGCACCCTCTACCCCTCATATAAAAATAATCCACTATCTCAGATTCATTGTATTATTAAGGAAACTTGGCCAAGCGGTATGCACAAATTATACTCAAAAAAGTCAAAACAGCCACACTGGTGGGATCCATGTAGATCCACTTTAAAAAAAAAAAAGTAGAGCTTTAATTCCATCTTGACTTTTGACCATACCTTATGGACGTTGTTGGTGCAACCTGACATTAGAAGGTATTTAAGTCAAGAATTTCCATCTTATACAGGAAATTAATATGCACACTATTAAAATAACAGGGCAAAAGGATTTTCCTAAATATAGACGTTTGCATCCTCAATATTCCATATTCAGTTCTCTTCCCCAAATTCCTTCTACATTTTTGCATCCCCCACTGCTCAAAATTGTTGTGATTTGTCTATGATACAGGTTTTTTTAAAATGCTATATCATAACCTTATTTCAGATCATTCATGTTGTTTATTAGTAATTGTGCACCCTCAAAGTGAAAGCTGATAACTGTATTTTTTGGTGATGAAGATGATGGTGACAATGTGGATGATGAAAGAAAAAGAGAAAGAAAGTTTGTACCTGGTGGCTTTTTTCTCCCAAGGCCTTCGAAACTGTTTTCAAATATTTTGATCAAGTTAGCTTTTCAGATGGAGGTCTACCACCGTTTTGCTTCCAAGAATAACATTTTTCAAAATGTCATTAGAGCTAGAAATTCATTCTTTTTTCCAATGAAAGATAGAATTCTAAAAATACCTTCCTGGAAAATCCAACTCCTTGAGTGATTCTGCAATGATAGCTTTTTCAGATCTCTCCAGACCATATAAATTCTTCCATGAATACTTGGATATTTTTCAGTGTGTTAAAAGAGCTGAGTATAAATCAAAATGGATGGAAGCACAAATAATCCCATTTTATTTGTATTCTATTCATTCGTTTTACGAGTGTTTTTCCTAGGCTATTCTAACAGCTTGCTGTTTTGATTGAAAAACTGCCATGAGAATTTAGCTTTAAAGCTGGAAGCATAAGACAGTTGGGAGGAGGTTAAAAATTGGTTAATTCCACAGTTCCTGCTTGAAGGCCACACAAACATACCTGAGCATCTGTCGATTAGCCCTCCTTCCACCCGTCCCTCCAGGAATTCTTGCTATTATTTCAGTGCCTGTGTCCAAAAGCGAAGAGAGCAGCTCAACTAATGTGGTAGGTAGATAGATAGATAGATAGATAGATAGATAGATAGATAGATAGATAGATAGATAGATAGATAGATAGGTAGGTAGGTAGGTAGGTAGGTAGGTAGGTAGGTAGGTAGGTAGGTAGGTAGGTAGGTAGGTAGGTAGATAGATAGAGATAGATAGATAGATAGATAGATAGATAGATAGATAGATAGATAGATAGATAGATAGATAGATAGATAGATAGATAGATAGATAGATAGATAGATATGGAGGGAGGGAGGGAGGGAGGGAGGGACAGACGGACAGACAGATAGATGGTACATATATATAAGGAGAAAGAGAGAGAGAGAGAGAGAGAGAGAGAGAGAGAGAGAGAGAGAGAGAGAGAGAGAGAGAGAGACAGATTAATACAGATTGTGATGATTGATAGATGATCTATTGATGACAAACAGTCACAGGCGCACACACAAATGCACTTTTATAGACCACTTATAGAGAAATTACTTTCCAGGGCAATGTAAATGCCAAAAAAAAAACCCCACCCCCTACAGCACAGAAAAGCCCCAGTTTTATCTCCTGCCAAAGCAGGGCTGGAGGAGCCGCCAGCCATTCACAGTTCTGAAGAGAGAGGGCAGAAGAGAGAGCGGGGGAGAGGGAGGAGGGAGAGGGAGAGGGAGAGGGAGAGGGGGGGCTCTGCTCCCATGGGCTGCCTGTCCTTTGAAGGGAGCCAGCCCCCCTTCCTCCCACCCCTGACAGCTCCCCCCCCCCCCGCTGCTCTGCTCCAGGCCTGGCACAGACACCCCCCCCCCACTTGAGGAGATCCTCCTTGGCGACCCATCGGCTGCGTTTTTCAGAAGAGCGGCCCTCTAATCCTAACCAGTTTAATTAAGGAAAAATGAAGAAACGTAAGATGCTGAGTAAAACTCTCCTTTTGAAACTGAGGTAAAACTGAGGAAGTGGCCCACATCCTGATCACCAGACGCAGGTTCCACAGTTACGATAAAACTGCGCATCGTAAAAGGCTTCACCGATTGCAAATAATCCGGGAGGATGGAAATACTTTGTGTGTGCCAAAAGTCTACCTCCCTAAGATGTGGATAAATCTCTCTCTTGCGTATTTATGTTCTAGCCTTTGCTCCGTGTAATATAAAAAATTTTCCTCTTCTTTCCATGTTTTGAGTTGATTTTTACCTAACGTTAGATCACTTTGATTTTTGCAGCTTTCTTAACTCTGTGCTCAACCTCACGTTCTTAACAGCTGACCACCAAGTAATGGGGGGTGGGGGGGGAGAGACAGCTTCTTTTAGGGAAATTGCTTTTGGGTAAAAACCCTGAAACTTCTTAGTCTTTTACTTGTCCTGGTCAAGTTCCTGCCGGCCCCCCCCCCAACGATCCGCTTTGCATTCAGCTCTGACAGCTGTCTTCTCAAAGTTACATATGCTGAGGAAATCTCTTGAACCCATTTCTCTGTCCTTTGGCAGGTTTCCATTGCTACTGTTTCCACAATAACGTCAAACAGCCAGAGTCAGCAGGGATTTGGATTTTAAATCATAATTTAGAATTAGATTTTGTTCTTGATTTGTTTGAGGGGGGGATAAGCAGGGCTGACAGCAGCCCGAGTTCCTGAGAGAAGTAATCCTTACTTTTAACCTTGTTTCCTATCACGCTTTTCTTCACTGTTCCTTCCCCTGACGTAACTTGTAGACAAGACTTTTTGTCCAAGTTCCTTCTTTTAAGTAGAGTTTTGCGGAGAGAGCCATATTTGAAGACTTCCACAACCCCACACACACCTCCCGGCATGATATCCATCGTAATTGGATATAGAATGGCAATTTCCATTTCATTAATCTTATTTATATAGCGCTAACTTATGAGTTGCCTAAAGTAGCAGCTGATTATTTGGGATCTTTTCTGACCTATAAATGTCATCAGGATCTATGACAGTGATGGTGAACCTTTTAGAGACCGAGTGCCCAAACGGCAACCCAAAACCCATTTATGCATCGTCGGGTGCAGGGTGGGCGTGGCCCATTGGGTGGGCGTGGCTGCAGTGGTAACGGCAGACTGGGTGGGACTAAAAAGTTCAATCAATCAAGTCTAACTTTGCAAGATTTTTTTTTCCTGCGAGAAGTTGAAATTGACTGATTGAACCTTTTTTTTTTTTTGCACATGGCGGCGGACGCCTAAAGCGAAAAGGTTTTATAAAACCCAGCGGAAGGCCGAGGACTGGCGCGACGGTGTGCGTGCCCACAGAGAGGGCTCTGAGTGCCGCCTCTGGCACCCGTGCCCTAGGTTTGCCACCACTGATCTATGAGCTTCCCTGAAATGAAGTAACTGTCAAATGCCGGGGAATCAGGCAGTTCAAATGTGTGTAAAGATTCATTGCAAGCTTAAGCTCTCTGCAAGAAGCTGGCCTACTAGTGGTCAGAGGAAATGAACGGGAGATAAGAAAGGCACTCAAGGTGGGCTGGACTCAGATCTCTTGCGGGGGGGGGGGACTCGTGACTGGTGACCTGTTTAACCCCTCCCTCCCTCGGGCTCAGCCTGGTCATCTCCTGCGGTCAGCTGCAGCTCACAAAAGCCGATGGCTTTTAATAACGTTTGTATTACATTTTTTTCTACAACTTCAAGTAGGAGATGCAAGAATCTTATATCCTTGTACAGAAAAGTCTTTCTATTTTTAACAACAACCAAAAAGATTTCATACATAGAAAGTCCTGAAGTTTATGCCATGCTGAGCTTGTCCAACCTCAGAGGAGCAGGCGCTCTACGCTGCATCCAACTTTGAAGGATATTCCATGAAGTAACTCAAGCGAGGGAATCACACCCTACCAGATCTCATAAATAATCCTAAAATTATTCCAAAAGATAATCTGATGAGATAGCAAGAAAGTATTTCGGGATCAAAGACCTGTTACTCAGCAGCTGTCCCATCAAAGAAGATGAATGAATTCTAACTCACTAACAAAATGTAGTTACACCCAATAATAAGACTGAACAAGTAGAAAAGAATTTCCAAGGCGTTGAGGAACCCCTGGAGGGGTATCACCGGGTTTTAAATAGGTATTTCCATTTTGGAAAAATACATTACGGTACAAACAAATTAAGTTCTTGATGTGGAGAAATTCTATCTGTGAATCTGTTTCAGGGTTCTCAATGGCTGTGTCACACTCTAGTGTTAAATTAAGAAATGGCAAGCAAGATGAAGGTACAAAAGGGAAATATGGGGGGCTGCAGAGGCTCAGTATCTTATTCATTTGTTTGTTTGTTTGTTTGTTTGTTTAATTAATGTTTATGCCGCCCTACAAGCTGACTCTGGACTTGCAAGTCTTATTGAGTTTCAAACCTGAAAGAAAACAGTCTCCCACTGGTCCCCAGGGAGCTTTCAAAAAGTGGCCGCCCTCCATAACAATTAAAAAAAAAATTCTCCCTATGTAGAAATCACGAGATCCACATCATTTCTTGGGGAGTTTATCCAGGTTTGGTGTCCACGCCATGTGGTGTTTATAGGAAGTTGGCAGGCAGTATTGGGTTTGTAAGTAATGGTGCTATTAAAAGGCTTGAAATTATGTGCCGCTGTAGAATATAGAATGTGCTACTACTCCCAGCAAGGCTACAAGGCTTTGTACATCCCAATAATGATTTATTATTAAGCACCCTCTCAGGACCGTTTCCTGGTTTGGCTTGCGTTTCTCGCTGGAAGGACAGGCTACTGCTTGGCATGCAGCTCCCTCTTGGCACACGGAGGCCTCTTTCGACGACTTGATGCATTTCCCCCTGGCCACTCGGAACCTTCCCGGGCCTTCCAGCCATCCACGTGTGAAAATAGGGCTCCTCCTGAAGCATCCGAGGGTGGCATCAGCAGCTTATAATGTAGTGGTGGTGAACCTATGGCACGGGTACCAGAGGTGGCGTTCAGAGCCCTCTCTGTGGGCACGCGCACCATGCCCCGGAGATGGCAACCGTCCCTCTTCAACTAGCCGCCCACTAACTCGCCAAGGTCCCACGTGGCCGGATGAATCCCAGTACCCATGCGCTCACTGGCCTCTGTGTGCAGGGGCTGATGGTGTCAGGCCCCTGCCTCCCCTTGCCCTGTGACAATGGCACCCCCGCCCTGCCTTGCCTTGCCTCACCCCGCAGGACGAGCCTCCTGCCCATCACCCCACCTGCCAGTGACCCCCTGGATCTCCCCCAACCCTGCCCGGCCCCCACAGGCGTCCCTCCCCATGAGCAACATCAACATGCCCACCTTGGCCACACCCACCTAATCTGCCATGACCACCACAGCCACGCCCACCCAGTGGGCCATGCAATAAATAAGTGGGTTTTGGTTGCAGTTTGGGCACTCGGTCTCTCAAAGGTTCGCCATCACTGTATATAGTGCCTTCCACCAGCTTTAGCTGCCCCATCAAGGAAGCTGCTACGCCTTCCTTCAACAGCCAAGCGGCCATCTCCATTTCCAGAGGACGTTCAAGAGCAATTCACCCGGAAACAGCAGGCAGTTAGGATTGAATCACCTGGTAGAGTTCGTATTTCCAATAAAATCCCATGCAGGGCGTTGTTCCCCTCTTGCATCTAACCATTGCACAAACTTGTCTTGGCAACATCATTTCTTCTCTGTGGCCCCATGACGCGGCCTTCCCCGTATCCCTGGCCCGTGACGGGGATGGGCTTAAGTCCTTAAGTGAATGTTTTTCTCCTTAAACCAACAGCCTCTACCCATAGCTTCAAGGTGTTTAAAACCTGTATTTCATTGCATCAGGTTGTGTTTAAAGTGCTTATACCGCCCAGTAGTGAAAGCTTTGTGTAGTTTATAGCAGGGCTTCTCACCATTTTCATTAAGATTGTAGATGAAAAGGTAAAACAAATGCATATCAAGTTTTTGGGTTACACAAAACTCGGTGGCATAATTCCCAACAATATTGCCAGATTGGATACGCTTCTCAAAGTGAAGGACACCTGGTCTTGCAGGACGACTGGCCTTGCCGTACGAACCGTCCTTCGAGTTTCAGGAGAGAGAAAAAAACCTGTCCTTCAGCCTTCAAAACCCTATAGGCCAGGTGTGGGGGCCTTGTAGGGCCTGGGGGTGTACACCTGCGTTTTTGTGGGGCCAAGGTCTACGAGAAAGCAGTGAGGCCAATCCTATCCATGAACTAAACAGAGATTTTCTGAGAATAGTGGTTTTTAAAAAATAAATAAATATTAAACCTTCTTTAGGAACCTAATTTAGGTTGCATCATTCAGTAATACTCTACTCTTGGTTAGTATCCTAGAAATCTCTGGCATGTTCTGGACAGCCATTTGTCTGAGATGGTCTAGGTCAGGGGTAGGCAACCTTGGCTCTTTTATGACTCGTGGACTTCAACTCCCTGAATTCCTGAGCCAACATGGGGGAACTATGGCCCCTTCATGACTCATGGACTTCAACTCCCAGAATTCCTGAGCCAGCATGGGGGAACTATGGCCCCTTCATGACTCGTGGACTTCAATTCCCAGAATTCCTGAGCCAACATGGGGGGAACTATGGCCCCCTCATGACTCGTGGACTTCAACTCCCAGAATTCCTGAGCCAGCATGGGGGGAACTATGGCCCCTTCATGACTGGTGGACTTCAACTCCCAGAATTCTTGAGCCAGCATGGGGGAACTATGGCCCCTTCATGACTGGTGGACTTCAACTCCCAGAATTCCTGAGCCAGCATGGGGGAACTATGCCCCCTTCATGACTGGTGGACTTCAACTCCCAGAATTCCTGAGCCAGCATGGGGGAACTATGGCCCCTTCATGACTCGTGGACTTCAATTCCCAGAATTCCTGAGCCAACATGGGGGGAACTATGGCCCCCTCATGACTCGTGGACTTCAACTCCCAGAATTCCTGAGCCAGCATGGGGGGAACTATGGCCCCTTCATGACTGGTGGACTTCAACTCCCAGAATTCTTGAGCCAGCATGGGGGAACTATGGCCCCTTCATGACTCGTGGACTTCAATTCCCAGAATTCCTGAGCCAACATGGGGGGAACTATGGCCCCCTCATGACTCGTGGACTTCAACTCCCAGAATTCCTGAGCCAACATGGGGGGAACTATGCCCCCTTCATGACTGGTGGACTTCAACTCCCAGAATTCCTGAGCCAGCATGGGGAAACTATGGCCCCTTCATGACTGGTGGACTTCAACTCCCAGAATTCCTGAGCCAGCCTGGCTCAGCTTGGAAACCTCTCCCTTTCCCCTCAGCATGGCTGGCTGAGGAATTCTGGGAGTTGAAGTCCACCAGTCATCAAAGAGCCAAAGTGGCCTACCCCTGGCCTAGAGTCCTGCTCAAGGGCTGGACTAGAAGACCTCCAAGGTCCCTCCCAGCTCTATTCTGATTGATTGTTCCAGGTTCACAAAATAAGATGTAATGTCTTTTTCCACTCCTATATGCATAATTAAGTATTTGCATCTTGTTTATTTTATTTATTAAATTTATTTGATGCCCATCTCATATACTCATATACTCTGGGTGGCTTCCTCAGATCCATCGCAGACAAAAATGGCAACTTGAAGATGTGTGGACTTCAACTCCCAGAATCCCGCAGTCAGCTGGGTGGCTGGGGAATCCTGGGAACTGAAGTCCACACCTCTTGAACTTGTCCAGGTTGAAAAAAAAACAACACAAATCTAAAGCCTTCTACTTGTGATTACCGTAGCTTTTGAGGGTGAAAGGACCATGCTGATGGCAGGGGAGGTGTCCATAATTTCTCATGAAGGAAACTTACTTCAGGGAGGCTGGAGTGAAGAAATTGCAAGCGAAAATAGGCACAATGCGTTCTTCTCATTGCCCTTTTCTTTCCCACTTCCAACAACAAAAAGCAACTTTTCTTCTTGTGGATAGGTTTTTAAGCGACAGCAATACAGGGCTGCATTTACTACAGGCATTGGCAAGTCATGTACAGTCTAAGCTTTTTTAAAAAACCAACTGTAACTCTATTTGCTTTCCAATTCAGCCCAATGAGAGGACTCTGTTTCCCTCCTCTGGGCCCGCAGCCAGAATTAAATGTGGCTTAATTCTGCCCTCTCTTTGCTTGACAAAGTACGAACCGTCTCAGCCAGAAATGCACGGTTAAGAGAGGGAGAGGTTTGTTTAGATGGAACATCTTCCATTAAGCCTGATCACCCGACCTTAATTTCTGTAGCTCTTTCATCCTTCCTTTACATAAACAGATGTGGCCCTTCCTTAACAACCCCAGGAAAGATGTCCCATATTAGGGCTGTGCAAAGGTTGCCCAACTAACTTTGAGGGCTACATCCACCCAGGTTACTCTAGGTGTAGCCTGTTTGCACTTGTTCAAGAGAGCAATTCCAAAGCGTAGATGTTCCACCCTCCCATTATTTAGCATGACAAAAATATAAACATTGTCTATGAATAAAAAGGTCTGTTTACAAAAGACCTAGAAGTCATTATGAAGTCATCAAACCATAAAAATTGGTGTCGGCTTTTAAGCTGTGCTCCTTTAAAATCTATTTTTATTCTGCGCCTGTCCCCTTTTTCATCTTTGTTTTGTGATCCTGAGATGGAAACTGCAGTTCACAATATACATTCAATGTTCCAAGATGTCATTCTGTGGGAATGTATGGCTAGCTTCCTTTTTGTTGCGTATTTCAGGCCTGGAAGAAAAGAAAAGTTAGATTGTTATTACCTCAGATGTATAATATTTAGTTTATATAGCACTGTGTTAAACATGCAGGAGATAAAGATGAGTTTTTAAAGGCTGCACAGCAAATCTGAGGATAGCTGCTTCAGCCCAATGTTTTCTGGTTTGGATTTCAACTCTCAGAATTGGCTGTCTGGAAGTTGCAAAGCCCACACATAGTGTTGGACTGGGAAGGATGCATGTGGATATCGTTCTTCATTTTAAAAAAAATTCAGACAATCACTTGTAAGTTTAAATTTACAAATGATGCTTTCTTAAGTCTGCCGGTTCTGGGCTGCAAAAATCTGGAGAACCACTAGATCCGCCATCTTGCTCTAAGCTTTCTGCTGTTTTCCTTGTCTCTGACTGCTAAGGGATATTCACTAATATTATAATATTAGTATTATTAAATAATAATGTTAAACTTTTCTCTGATTGAGGGTTCACTGATGTAAACACTGTAACGTTGTTGGTTTTTTTTTTGCTGTATATCTGTTCATGGCTGTCCAGGAACCAACATGTTTTGTAGCACAGAAATTTTAAAGAGATGGGAGATACTTTGAGTTTCAGACTTTTCCAGAAAGTTCTAGAAAGTTCAAACTTCTTCGTGTGTCATTCAGGATGGTCCTTGTAAAAGGTTTCCAAATATGGAATCTGGAACTAAGGAGAAATTTCCCGGCAGTGAGAACAATTAACCAGTGGAACAACCTGCCTCCAGAAGCGGTGAATGCTCCAACACTGGAAGTTTTTAAGAAGAGACTGGACAGCCATTTGTCTGAAATGGTTATAGGGTTTCCTGCCTGAGCAGGGGGTTGGACTAGATGATCTCCAAGGTCCCTTCCAACTTTATCATTATTATTATATGACATGAACATTTATGATGCTCTTAGTACTTTATGACGATAATCATCATTCTCAAGCATCAACAGCTTTCATTTCAGTCTGTGAAAATCTCTGCCTGAGCCTCAGAAGGCACCCAACTCCCATCCCTCATGGACCTTCTGTAATGTCCTGAATGACAGCTTGTATACTGAAGTGTCAAATCATATCAGCGTTCACAGCCCAGGCAAACAGGTCTTACAAACCCCAGAACCATCACGGATTCCCTCATAGGGGGAAAAAGTTCCTCGGAAGACACAAGAACAAGGCAGGGGTATAGAATGCTGTACATCTTCATTCCAAATAAAGCCAGGACTGAGAAGGAGGAAGAAGGAAAAACAAACAAACAAGAAAACCTCTCTCCAGGAAATGGTTACATTTCCCACCGGTTCTGCTTGCTGGGATCTCTGGAGCAGAAGCTGAAAACGTCAGGAAGGTACATCCGTGTAAAAATCCACCTCCCTTATGGGGCACACCCTCAGTTTCAGAGACTCTCCTTTAGATGCATAGATTAGCAGAATTAACATGCTGTCCACCAAGAGAGTGATGGAGAGCCTAAGAAGTCTCCACTAGAATTCCAAGACCTTGGAGTCCTAGTAGACAATCACTTAAATATGAGCCAGCCGTGTGCAGCGGCAGCAGCCAAGCAACCCAATGCGATCCTAGGCTGCCTCAACACAGGGACAGAATCAAGATCACACAAAGTGTGAGTACCACTTTATAAGGCCTTGGTAAGGCCACACTTAGAATGCTGCATCCAGGTTTGGTTACCATGTTATGAAAAAGATATACAGACTTTTTTGTACAGAAAAGAGTGCAGAAAGAGTGTCGAAAAACAACAACAAAGATAATTAGGGGCCTGGAGGCTAAAATACATGGAGAACGGTTGCAGGAACTGGGCATGGTGCAGCTTAGTGGAAAAAAAGGACCAGGGGGGGACAGGATAGCAGCCTTCCAATATTTGAGGGGCTGCCCCAAAGAAGAGGGAGTCAAGCTCTTCTCTAAAACACCTGAAGGCAGGACAAGAAGCAATGGATGGAAACTAATCAAGGAGAAAAGCAACCTGGAATTAAGGAGAAATTTCCTGACAGTTGGAACCACCAACCAGTGGAACGGCCTGCCACCAGACGTTGTGGGTGCTCCATCACAGGAGACTTTCAAGAAGAGACTGGGTAGCTACTTGTCTGGAGGGGGCTGGACTAGAAGACCTCCAAGGTCCCTTCCAACTTTGTTATTCTGTTATTCTGTTAATGGGAAATATTTGTTCCATGCACACTTTTCTGCAAGATCAGCCAAAGGCAGAAAAAGGCCTTTGAAAATGACAGCAGTGGGAAACTTATCTGCCCGTTGCCCCCAAGCCATCCATTTATATAAACACCCAGCAACGTGAACTTATATTTTTGGAAATATATGAAACTGATACCAAATAACCACATTCAGAGAAAATTATAGACTGTCTGCTAAAAACCCTCTTCTTTATTTATATTTTCCCTTGGTTTTTGGTTAATATTTCCAACATATATATTTTTTTTATTCGTGGCAAAAGTTCAGTGTTTCTTGGTTAAGAACAGAAAACCAGATTCTGCGCTGAAAAAATCCCTCTGAGTGGTTTATGCAAAGCTATCATTTGACAGCTTTCCCCAACAATTTGATGAACGGTTTTGCGTATCGAAATCTGAAGGGTGACTTTTAAGTCCAGGATGCCCTGAAATAAAAAAACAAAGACCAGAATCTGAAGAAAACATCTTGATGCTTTCTGGTGCTGTCGGTAAAAATTTTCTGGCCAACATTAGACACAGTTGTTCTGTGGCAGGTTACCTTTTTTTTAAAAAAAATATATTTCATTGGCAATGGAGCCGAGGATACTCAGGCGTCGCAGCGAGGTGGGCTGAAATAGGATGAGGAATTCCTGTGTTTGCATGGATGAAGTCCAGGTTGCTGAAGTCTAGGTGAGACTCAACTGTATGGAACTGGAAGCCCTTGGCGTTCCTTTAGAACAAGGCTCTTCAAACTTGGCCCTTTGATGACTTGTGGACTTCAATTCCCAGAATTCCTCAGCCAGGCATGCTTTCCTTTTGGGCTTTTTGATTGTCCCTTTTGAATGGTATGTAGATGTTGTTTATTCATTGATTCGTATCCTGCCTTTATCATTTTTACAAATAACTCAAGGCAGCAAACATCTCCAGCACAGCTTCCGCCTCCTCCTGTTTCCCCCACAATAACAGCCTCGTGAGGGTAGATAAGTTTCCCACTGCAATTCTGGGAGTTGAAGTCCACAAGTCATCAAAGGGCCAAGTTTGAAGAGCCCTGCTTTAGAACAGGGGTCACCTACCTTGATCACTTTAAGACTTGTGGACTTCAACTCCCAGAATTCCCCAGCCAGCATGAGACCGACCTGGGCATGGGGCGTGAGCACTCATCTTGGAAGGTTCCTGCCTGGATTTTGAGTGTGGTACCAGCTGTGACTTCAGCTTCATTCAAGTTAGCTTCTCTAAGTATCTCTCCATCTCCCGCAAGACCCAGCAGAATGGGCACATCTAGGTCCTGTCTGGGAACGAATCAGTGGGTTCCTAGTGGAATCAGGGACATGGGTCACCTCTGTCGAAGGGCCTGGCCTTGTGAAAGGACATTTTCCCCCAAATTCAGATGACCTTTTGCAAGTCCTGCAAACTTTTTCATGGTTCCTTCAGACTGCTAGATGAACCATCCAGAAATGGTATGACTCAGTTGGAATATGCTGTGGTTGGCCTGGGCTATATTGTCTTGGGTGTGTGTTGTGTACACATTTTTGTTGTTAATGTCTTTTGTTTTTTAGACTTTTAACCATATGTAAGCTGTCCCAAATGACTACCGCCACTAATTGAATTCTTATTGAAATTAATTTTAGAAATAAAATGTTACATTGCATGGTTTAATTAAGATGGTTGGTCAGAAAGCATGACTGTTATATACCCACACCCAGATTATATTTGGAATTTCCCTCTAGGATACAAGGCCCGTAAGCGTGCACAAGCAGCACCTAAACAGCGGAGCAAAGAAAGTCAAACTAAGCATAATGAACATAGTTGAAAAAGCATCCTACATCGTTTCAGGATTCGCTCAAACCAGTTTTCTTGTGACGCTTTCAGGTTTCTGCCTCAAAGATTAAAAACGAAAAACCAATGTTTTTATTAATTCATAATTAATTCATCGTAGGCAGGAGCAGCTTTCTCCAAGAGAACCTGGTGAACACCAAAGCTTTATTTCCAAAAACCAGCAAGCAGGCAGATCCAGCCTTACCGGTGGAACAGACCGTGTCAGAATTGTGTCAGAGGCAGCGTTTGCAATTAACAAGGATAAAGCCCTGCTGATCATTGGCCTCTTGAACAATTGCAGAAGATGAGAAGAACTCTTCGGAGTCATCTCTACCAAATTTACTGAGCAAGAATTTCTTCCCATTTCCATCGTTAAGCCTTAGAGAAGAGGGTGAGTTGGCTCTTCAGGGCCGCTTTCCGCGTCAGAACGGGGTCTGAGTGTGCTGTGATATCCCCGCGTCAACCTCGTCTGGAAACTCTCCAGTAAAAACGCAGAGCGGAGCTGAAGAAGAGACGGGGCTCCTTTCAGCTGTCCCTCCAG
The DNA here is from genome assembly GCA_034064705.1 of Bothrops alternatus. Lineage (NCBI taxonomy): Eukaryota > Metazoa > Chordata > Lepidosauria > Squamata > Viperidae > Bothrops > Bothrops alternatus. Next base: position 803,344 of record JARGCV010000490.1, on the reverse strand, counting down.
CCTCTATTTGGGAACAACAGCCCTGCCTGGCTCACAAGGCAGGTTATCCAGCAGATTTGAATGAGGCTTTCTCCTTTCCTAAGCCTCTAAGGCAGACATGTCAATCACAAGGCCCGGGGGCCGGATGCGGCCCGCGAAGTGGTTTCATGCGGCCCGCGAAGCCGTCCTGGAAACAGTGAAGGAACGGCCCCTTCTGCCTTGGCCCTGGCCCAGGCTGGCCAGGAACCAATGTACAATTTTGTGGTGGGCATCTACACTGAAATGCATTCAGTCTTAGCTCCACAAGGCCGTCCAGAAACAGCGAGGAACCAGCCCCTGCTGCGTCTCCCACGCCCCCTGGGTGCACGCTGGGAAGGTGTCACCCTTTGTGAGGAATGAAGAAATACACCATTGCCTAGAAGTGGCCAGCAAATGGCCCTCGCCTACTTCACCTATCCGGCTTGGTGGGTTCTGCCCCGGTCGCACCCCTTTCTGCCGGAGACCCTCAGATCTGTCCCACTCCTGCCCAGGCCCCCCACAGGCACCCTTGAATGATGTAGAGCTGGCCACGCCCACTCAGTAGGCTGCCCCCTCGCCCCCCCCCCCGAGGGCAACCGCAATGCTGATGCGGCCCTCAGTGAAATTGAGTTTGAGACCCCTGCTCTAAGGTCCCAACTGCTTCTTCCGCCTTTCCCTCTCCTTCTCTGATGGGAAAAACACGGATTTTAAAAAGGACAAAGACAAAGCAGCTTCAGGGTGGGCTGTTTCAGCTGCAGGCAGCCCTTGATTTCACAACCGTCTGCTTAGTGGCCGTTCAAAGTTACAACGGCACTGGACAAGGGGACCGACGGCCGTTTTTTTCACACTTACGACCGTCGCAGCCTCCCCTTCCAGCTCTGCACTTCTGTTATTCTGGCTCCTATTTATGACGGTTGCTGTGTTCCTGGATCACGTCACACACACACACACACACACACACACACACACACACACACCCTTTTTACGACCTTCTTAGAAGCAAAGATCAATGGGGAATCCGGATTGTTACTAACTTCACAACTGCAGTGATTCTGGGGCCGCCTTTTCCAGTCAGGTGCAATTCCATCGTTCCCCTAATTCTCAACCACCATCCTCAACAATGCCTAATAAAACTAACCGCAACAGCAACAACAATACACCACCCAGAGCCCCTCTTGGAGAGAGATGGGTAGTTTAGAAATATTAAATGTAAATAAATACATAAATAAATAAATAATCTTTGTTTTTTGTTTTTGTTTTTGTTTTTTTAAAAAAAAACAACCCGCCAGAGCTTCAGTTGCAACCCTGCGGCCCCAATCTTGACTTTTTTTTTTCACTTGGCCCCCTTCGGATGTCCTTGGTTTTAGAAATGACCCCCCCCAAAAAAAACATTAAGTGTCCAAACTCCTTGGGGAGGGGGGCCGGGGGGTCGTTCTTCTGTAGCTCAGGAGACCCTGGGGCTTAGGGAGAGGATGACCTCCCTCCAGAAGCTGTGGGCGCTCCATCGCTGGAGGCTTTTCAAGACGAGACTGGACAGCCCTTTGTCTGGCATGGGTATAGGGTCTCCTGCCTTGAGCAGGGGGGCTGGACTAGATGACCTCCAAGGCCCCTTCCAGCTCTGCGGCTCTGTTACGCTGAGCTCTCTCCCACAGAAGGGATTTCCTTCTTTAGCAGAAGAAGTGGGGGAGGGGGCAGAGGAGGAGAGAGCGGGAGGGGTGCCAAGGGGAGGACAAACGATCTTAGAGGAGAACTGGGTAAAAGAGAAACGCCAGAGAGAGGACTGTAGCCCAGGTGCCTTTTCTCCGGCCAACGTTGGGCCTTTGTTTCGAATCCGTCAAGGGTAAAACTGGCCCTGTGAGGGATTCGGGCTCCGGGCTCTGACGTTCCTCCTTCCGCCCAGCTTCTCTTTTCAGCTCGTTCCTCCTCCCTCGTTCAGGATGGAGGAAGCCGTTTGGATGAGGGAGGGGAGACGGCCTTCTTCGTCTTTGGCAGCAGCTCCGCCTGGACTTTTTCGGGCAGCCCTTCGAGGAAAAGCCCCGGCTTTTGTCCAGGCCTTGTCTCTCTCCTTCTTTTTCACCCGGGAAAACTTCGATATTTTCCCCACGTGGGAAGAGCAGGGCTGTTATTTCTGCAAGCAAACCTTATGCTGAGAGTTGGCTTAAGTTGCATTAAGGAATAAAAGAGAGAGAAGGTTTTCCTCAATTTTAAAAAGAATATTCCTTTGGGCCTCCCTCTCTCTCTTTGTGGGTGAGAGTGGGCGCTTACAAAGCACACTTTAACTCTGCCTCTTTGCCCCACAACTCCTCTGCCACAACTCCTGTGGCAATAAAGCAACCCAGCACAAAAGCTCTGGGTCAGACATGCAGCCCCCGTCAAGCTTAAGGCAACTTGCCTGATGGTGTGTCAGGCTTTGTTTCAATTGCTCGTCACCAGGAACCAAGGGGAGAGGATTCAGACGAAAGCCCACCAGTGGGAAATGCTTCCTGTATGTGGCCTATCTTAAAAAAAAATATATCCAAATATGCATAGCAGGTAGATGGGAGGAAGCCATGTCTAATGCAGCTAGTCCTTGACTTATAACATTTCTGTTGCTAAGTGAGTTTACGACCTGCAACTGTCCTAAATACACGCCAAGTGTCCGAATGTTGACCAAGGGGTGCTGCAACGCCCACAAGTGTGAAAAATGGTCATACCTCATTTTATTCAGTGCCATTGTCACTTCAAATGGTCACTAAAGGGATGGATGTAACCCAAGGACTGCCCGTATTGCCTTCCCTCAATTTTCGCCTTCAAGGTCTTCTCATCGAGAAGACTAACCAGCTTCCGCTGCATCAACTGATCCTCTTTAGCCATCTTCCCAAATCAAGGCTTTGGGTGGCCCTGTTAGCATTCCTGGCTTATGACTTCGGTCTGAAGAAGTTGGTTAGAAGAAGCTGCTTCTTGGGCGGGCAGCGAATTGTCTCAGAACAACAAGAAAAGGAGACCAGTTGCCGTAGCTCAGCTTCTAGGCAGCTTTTTGGATTCTGGGTTTTTTCCAGCCTATCAACAGTAGCTCCATCCCGGGTCATGGACCTGGAAGGGTGGGAGGGTGGCTCAGGAATGGGGGTGCTGCCCCTTCCCTTCTTCCATAAGGCGGCTCTGTGGGACTTGGGTTTTTCTGTAAGTCTTGGGTCTTCTTCTCCATGGTCTCTGGCTGCATCCAGCCCACTTTTGAACTTGAACTTTCCTTTGCCAACCTCTCCCCGACACCAGATTTGGCCCCATCCTGGTCTGCCTTGCCGGGTATAAGTCCCGGTTGACAGATGGACAGGAAGAACTGGGTTCTAAGTGCAGGACATCATGTCTTCCCTGCATTGTGTGGGGCTGGAAGAAATCAGAACAGTGAGCAAATACAGAATAACAGAGTTGGAAGGGACCTTGGAGGTCATCTAGTCCAACCCCCTGCTCAAGCAGGAGACCCTCTACCATTCCAGACAAATGGCTGTCCCGTCTCTTCTTCAAAGCTTCCAGTGTTGGAGCACCCACAGCTTCTGAAGGCAACTTCTGTTCCATTGATTTATTGTACTCATTATCAGGAAATGTTTCCTTAATTCTAAGTTGGACCCCTCCTGGTAAAGCTGCCATCCATTGCTTCTTGTCCTGCCTTCAGGCGCTTTGGAGAAGAGCTTGACTCCCTCTTCTTTGGGGCAGCCCCTGAGATATTGGAAGACTGCTATCATGTCACCCCTCGTTCTTCTCTTCATTAGACTAGACCAGGGGTAGGCAACCTTGGCTCTTTTATGACTGGTGGACTTCAACTCCCAGAATTCCTGAGCCAGCATGGCTCAGTTTGGAAACCTCTCCCTTTCCCCTCAGCATGGCTGGCTCAGGAATTCTGGGAGGTGAAGTCCACGAGTCATAAAAGAGCCAAGGTTGCCTACCCCTGGACTAGACATACCCAATTCCTGCAACCATTCTTCATATGTTTTAGCCTCCAGCCCCCTAATCCGTCTTGAAGAACACTCATACCTAGAAGAACAATCCAGGGATGTCCCCCCTCTCTCAGTAGGGTTGGGGAGGATGGTTGTTGACCACAGATATTCCCTGCCTGCCTGCCTGCCTGCCGGGAACCGGGAGAGCAAATCCTGCTCAATGTGACTCGCCTACAAACCTTGGTTTGCTCAGAGCTACGTGAGCGCCTCCTCGCTCCTGAAGTATTTGGGCATTGCTGTTTAAACACAGCAAGCAGTTCATTATCATTTGTGTTTCTCTGCTGAGCCTTCACCCTTTTGTAAATCCACTTAAGTCCTGATTGAGACATTGCCAGATCACTCCTGCTTATCTTTCCCATGACATCCCGTCTGGGGAGCCTCCTGGGGCCGTGGCAGCGCCCTTCCACACCAAGCGATTCTTCAGACTGAATGGGGGTCTTTCCCCCCTGCCCCACCCTCTCTTTTGCTGGGGGGGGTGGGCCGGCTCCGAACGGGGCCCAAACACAATGTGGCAGATGCATGGGGTGGGGGAACCACGGACAGAATGTTAAATGGACCATCCTCTAAGTATAAAAAACAGCCTATTTGATTTATACTAATGCTTATTTTCTCTGTCTGGTCAAAGGTTTAGGCACTTCACACAGTTTCCCAGGGCAACGTGGCTGTGACAGGCTTTAAAGGAGCTTCCAGGCATAAATTGAATTACAGTACGCTTAGCTTGGAGTTGCTAGGGACATTCCCAGGATGGGGAGAGCGTTCCTGGCAAGTCTTTGCTCGGTGGAGGATTGTGGGGATTTGAAGGGGGTGGGGGGTGGGGTGAGGGGTGGGTGGGGTAAACCTGTTAAATTAAACTTCTCTCCTGGGGCTAAGCCAAGGTTGGCATGACCCACCGACATCAAACCTGACAGTACAAGCATGCATGAAAGACTAAACTCAGATAAGACAGGACTTCCAAATTAAGGATTTTTAAGTATGATTTATGGACCGGGGTCATCTGGAACCGAGGTGGAAGGGCTTCAGGATCCAGGCTTCTCTGCAGGTGGATACACTCCTTCTAGGATTTGTGCGATCTCCAATCCTTGTCTGGTGACTAGGCAAGGTTTTTCCTGCACGTGGGAAACGAAGCATGTCTGGATGTGGTTTGGCTGGCGTGCTTTAGCTTCCCGTGGGAATGAACCTCTGTAAAAGAGGCAGCGTCCACCCACAGGGCGCCATCTTTGAAGTCTGGGGATAAATTTAGATTTGAGGCTGGGTACGGAGGGGATGGAAGCTAGCCTCCTACAGGTTTATGTTACAGAAAAGCGTTGTCCACCGTGCAGGTGGAATTCTGCCCTTTCATTCCAACACTTTGCCAGGTATAGAACATAGAATGACAGGATTGGAAAGGGAGTTTGGAGGTCTTCTAGTCTAGCCCCCTGCTCAAGCAGGAGACCTTATGCCATTTTGGACAAATGGCTGTCCGATCTCTGCTTAAAAACCTCCAGTGATGGAGCACCCGCGACTCCTGGAGGCGAGCTCTGTTCCACGGATCGATTGTTCCGACTGTTGGGAAGTTTCTCTTTCCTTCTAGATCAGATCTCTGTGAGCATCTTCATCGGTCTTCCTAAAGTCCTTTGGACAGAATCCGTCCTGTGGTCCAGTCACACCAGTTGCAGATAAAGAGCTTTGCTGGTGCTCAGACTCCTCACTGTACCTTGTCCGTCTCCAGTCCAGAGCAGGTGTGAGAAAAGCACAAATCAGAACTTGTGCTCGGAAACAGATTAGAATAGTTTAGGGTTCTTCCAGAATACAGAACAAGAGAGAATAGTTTTGAAGTAATGACAGAGGGGCCTCTGGAAGAAAAAAAAACGGTCTTCACGCTCGGAGCTCTTCAGCCTTAAAACTGGCTGCCGAGTTTAAAATAAAGGTTGCATGGCTGTCAGTTGGACAGGCTGGATTCGTGCGCTGAGCAAAGGTTTCTCCCTTTTTGTGATCCAGTGAGAACAATGGGAAAAAATTGAAAAATCAGCACTCAAATGCCGTTGCTCAAAGTCTACCTGGGGCACCTAAAATCCGGCACTTTGAAAAGTCCTCCACAATTTATTTACAATATTGTTTTTCTTTTTAAGGATAAGGTGGGTAGTTTGTAAGACAGTTGTGTGAGCGCCCCCTGCTGGACACACGCTGCATGTGGTTGGTAAAGATTTTCAGAGTGTTTTAAAACCATCCAATATAGAACATAGAATATATATCAGGGGTCTTCAAACTTGGCCCTTTTATGACTTGTGGACTTCAACTCCCAGAATTCCTCAGCCAGGAATTCTGGGAGTTGAAGTCCACAAGTCATAAAAGGGCCAAGTTTGAAGACCCCTGATATATAAAACATTCTATATTAGAATACTCTATTGTAATATAATATAGGAGGCATTGCACATTTGCTACCAAATGCAGAAGCTAGTTCCTAGGCATGCAGTACTAAAAGCAGTTTTAATTTTAGCTTCTTGGTTTATTTTTTAAGATAAATTTCATGGTAAATTAATCTTACAGATTTGATGTTTATATTGGTAAGAGAGCCCAACTGCTTAAACAAGCTTCCCAAATGAATCTTCGAGTTGCAACTGTGAAGAAATGCACACTTTGGTTTTGTTTCATGTCGTTCCATGTGGATTATTAAATGGAGCTGAGCAGCTAACACCGGTTGGAGTCCACCAGGGCCTCCCTCCAGACCCCTGGGATTCAGTCTTTCTGACAAGAGATTCCAGAGCTTCTGGGGAGAGAAACCCCCGAGGAAACCTAGCTGTAAACAGATGCATTTTTCATGCAGGAAAAATGAGTTAAGCTGTCAGGTCTCAAATGGTAAATTTCATCTCTTTCAATGCATTTTGGAGACGTTGCTGAGTTGAGTTCCGGTCTCTTGAATCGGATTCAATGTGTTGGGTCTGCAGAAATTTGATTTCCAAAAATATTTCCAAATACTTTTTAAAATCATTAGACTCGTGCAATCAGCTCAAAGTCCCAGTTGGTAGAAAGCAGTCTTTGGAAAATGGCAACCTCTGTTCTCTAAAACAGGGGTCTACAACCTCGACAACTTTTAAGACTTGTGGACTTCAACTCCCAGAATTCCCCAGCCACTCAAGCCAGGATGCCCATCAAGCCGAGAAACACTCCATATTGCTCAAGCTGGTTCCCTAGTGAGCCCCAACAGGGTTCAGTGGCTTCCTCTGAGCTGGATGAGATGCTAAATTAGCAGAGCAACCAGATTAATGTGAACCAAGACAGCACAGCTGGTGCAAATCCTGACATGCAGCAGCTCAGGGACGGAGGAAGGCTTCGGCCACAGGGCGAGTAGTCTCCTCCTGAGAGTCAAAGCGTTTCCCCCTCCGTGCAAAACTGGGGCTGAGGGGGCAACATCAGGGAAAGGAGCCACCAAGCACCCAGATATTTCTTCTGCCAGGAAGCCCTTTGCCCTTTGATCCGGTGATCCAGGCTCACCGAAGGATCGGAGAAGGATTACGGCGGTCTTGGCATCTTTGCTAGTCAGCATGGAGAATCCTGGGCTTAGCTCGGACTCCTCCACGTAAGGCAGATACTTTGTTCCTTTTTAAGGAGGCTTTTATTGTCCAGACCACATAGCTCCACACATATAATCATCAAAGAGTAAAATATCTACAGACCAAGGCTGCAGGATATCTACAAACCCAGGGGTGGAGCCTAAAATGATTAATAGAGATTCAGACTAAAATCTCAAGGCTTTGGGGGAAATAGGCTAAATAAGGTTTGACATTTTCCTGGGAAGCAAAGTGCCAACTGGGGTATAAATTCTATGCATAAATCCAGATAAAACAAACTATCAAACAAGCCTTTTGACTTCCGTTTCCTCAGAAATCACAAATAAATTTTCAGTTAGCATAGGATTTTTTTTAAAATACCCCTTATTCAGAATGGACAAAGTTATGTCTGCCTTCACAGACTCTGGACTTTTCCTGCTGTATTTAACTATCCCTTGGCTCTGGATCCTGACCATCAGCTGGGTGATCACCTTGTGATCTACCTTACAGAACCAATTAATTTTATACAGGGAACCCCCCCCCCTCAAATTCCTGAAGTGGTTTCCAAAATGACTTAATTTAGGTTACTTTGTTTTAGTGGGGTCCTCAAATGGTAGATCTGTAATGTTGCTTACTGTTGACCTTGCCTTAAAACTCAGTCTAGCTTGCTTCGTTGACTTACTTGCAGTCCGATGGAGGCCTTATCTTGTCTTGATTTATGTGCCCGGGAAAACAGTTGCTTTGTTGTCTCTTTCCCGTCTTGTGAATAGCTTAACCTAGCTTTAGTGAGATCAAGAGATTCTTTATGAATCTTTGTTGAAGATTTACAGCGTTAGTGATCAATAGCTTAGCTTGACACATGAAAATCTCAGGAGCTTTTCTTTGATTTATGAAATTCTGCCACGGATATGAATTCCTGTACTGCAACATGTCATGGACATCTGAATTTACCTCAGGATTAATTTAGTTGGGTTGGAATGTTGGAATAAGGTGGTTAAAATCAAATTCACTCAGACATGAGGTTCAGTGGGCAACTAAGGGATGTCAACCCCACAAATAAACAACATCATGGCATGGTGTGATGTTGCTTACCTGCAATTACGCTGCATGTGAACCTAACTCACACTTTGCCTCAGTGGGCTTCCAAATCGTTCTCCCAAAGGCCTGGCTCAAACCCCAGAACATTTCAGCAGTTTCGAATATCGGCTTCCAATTCTCTCTATTTAGGAATTGAATACACAGTGTTTGGGTGGTTCTGTGATAGCTTACTTAGAGGGTTGTGTTATTATTATTATTATTATTATTATTATTATTATTATTATAAATATGTAATGTGAAATCAGAATAAAGAATAATAGAGTTGGAAGAGGACTTGGAGGTCATCTAGTCCAACCCTCTGTTCAAGCAGGAGACTCTAGACCATTTCAGACAAGTGGCTGTCCAGTGTCTTCTTAACAACTTCCAGTGATGGAGCACCCACAACCTCTAGAGGCAAGTTGTTCCACTGGTTAATTGTTCTAACTGTCAGGAAGTTTCTCCTTAGTTCCAGGTTGTTCCTCTCCTTGATTGGTCTCCATCTGTTGCTTCTTGTCCTGCCTTTTTTGGAGAATAGGTTGACCCCTTCTTCTTTGTAGCAGTCTATTAAATACTGGAAGGGGGCTATCATGTCAGCCTGGTCCTTCTTTTCTGTAGACTGGCCATAGCCAAATCCTGCAATCGTTCTTCATAGGTTTTAGCCCCCAGCCCCTTAATCATCTTTGTTGCTCTTCTCTGCACTCTTTCTAGAGTCTCAGCATCTTTTTTATATAATGGTGACCAAAACTGGACGCCGTATTCCAAGTGTGGCCTTACCAAGGCCTTGTAAAGCGGTACTAACACTTCATGCGATCTTGACTCTGTCCGTCTGATAAGGCAAACAACTGCAAATTCTTCGGCTAGTAGTCCCTTCTCTTACGATTTTTTTTTTGTGATGCTGAATTATCAACACCTATAGAAGAAGCAGTATTAATAATGAAGCAGGCATCATTTTGAAAAATCTGGCATATGAGTAAATGTTATTCATAGTTTGCTGGTTTTTATTATTTTATTTTATTTTATTTGAGCAAGTGTCGAATTGCAGCTCCTGGGGGAATCCGCAGCAGCCCCTCGGGGAGACTGAAACGGGGTAAATGCAGGGAGGGGGGAATTCAGGTAGCAGCAGTAGAGTTTAAAACCTCCGATGGGGCTCATAAGGAGCTCTTTCATTTCATAGTAATGTTTTTGTAGGGTGGCTTACGAGGCACATAAAGCCTTTATGTTCGATCAGAGGATTGTTGCTTTTCGATGACAGTTAGGAGGGGCTGCTCAGCCCCTGGGCCAAGACTGTCTCCAGCCCGCATAATTTCTGCTTTGTTATGTCGGACAGGGCAATCCCAAAATAATTTAAATTCTCTGGCCATTAACTTCAGCCTGGGGAGGGGGAATTGAGCAAGGGCTGTTGTTTTATTCCAAAAGGGGGGATGGTTTTGAAATTCTTCCCAGCCATCTCTGTTTTTCCACCCCGTTCTCTGTGTCCTCTCCAAGAAAAGCTCGGCCTGCCATTGTAGAAGCCGCTTATTTAGAGAATAAATTCTGGAGGACTGGCTTTGCGGCAGAAAAAAGAAACAAAAAGCTTTCTAGCATTTACAAAAAATAAAATAAAATCTAGTAGTTCTGTTCCGGCCTAAAATTGTCTGGCATCTATTTATTTATTTATTGCTTGATGGGTTTTCAAATAGACTCTGAAAGAAGTCTGTGGTTATCCAGGATGAAGCCAGGTTTGTGGGCTGGGTCCCCAAGTATTTATAAGCCTCTTAAAACCGAAGGGATAAGATGCTACTGGTACTATATTCCTCAAGTCCCACCTTAGCCACAAAAGCTGACTGGGTGACTCTGGGTCAATCACCAGGAGACAGAGTTCTAGTTCCACCTTCTCACAGCCAGGAAATTTCTCCTTAGTTCCAGGTTGCTTCTTCCCTCGATTCGTTTCCATCTGTTGCTTTTTGTCCTACTGCTTTGGAGAATAGATTCACACACACACACACACACACACACACACACAGAGCCTTCTTTGTGGCAGCCCCTCAGATCCTGGAAGACTGCTATCATGTCTCCCCTGGTCCTTCTAAATCCTAAATCCACCTCTCTCTATTCTTCCTTTGGGACATTTTGAGTTGTAACTCCCATCGTCTCAGCGTAGCTATTGACTTTGGGGGTCCTCCTCCCCTTGTATTTTGTACCCAAAATGACTGTCGACTGTTATGCAGATGTGGACTTTTCAGAAGTGTGGATATAGAAATATCTGCTTTCTAGAAAGCTACACGAGTAGACAGACTCGTAACCTGTTGTGCATGTTGGAGAGGATGCTGGTGGCCAAGGAGGCATCTTCAAGAGGCTCCCATTGTTGGACTGGGACCCTCAGCAAGAAGTCTTGCGCAATACATTTCCATGTTTTGCGTCACTATTGTTGTCTACGCTTTACAGTAGAAGGATGTTACATCTCAGCAATGTGAGTAGATGGATAAACAGAAGCAAAACTGGAGACTTGCTGGCTTGCACTAAAAAGGCAAAATTCAAGGGCGGGAAAAGTGAAGGTAAAGGACACCAGTCAAAAGGCATAAAGTGGAGAGGGGAAAGAGGCCAGTGGCCAACATTAAGGTCAATCACCCCAGCCAGAAGAGATGGACCTGCAGCAACTGCTCCTGCTCGCTGGCTTGGATAACAACTCACACGGCAGCATCTTCAGTAGCCATTCCAGCTAAGGATTATGGAGTTTGCAGTCCAGCGTGACTGAAAAGCACTCAGGTATCAAGCCCTGTTTTGGACTGACATCCTGCTTTTTCTCCCAGAGCAAAATAGCATTTTCCTTCCATTTTGCTCACAATCTTCTGGGTGGTTGTTGGCCGGGGGGGGGGAGAGGACCAGTCCCTCGGGGAGCTTCTGTGGCCGAGGATGGACTCGGCCCAACCGCAGCTCGCTGGGATGGCGTAATTGAGTCGCTCATCCGGTAGATCAGCCTACACTAGATCCCGGTGCTGAGACCCCCCCCCCATGTTCTCTGCCCAACAAGGGATTTCAAAATATCCCCCAAATGTGATCATCAACCTCAAGTATTGGGAAACGAAGATCAGTCCAAACTTCATTCACATCTTCTTCAAGGGTCTGGAAGCAGGGAAGCCTCTGATTTCTATGAAAAGAGAAGATTTGTCCAAACTCTGCTGAACATGTCAGACATCCCCATGTACTAGTTTATTAACTTTCAGGAATAAAAACAAAAAATGTGGCTTCTTTTTCCCAACAGAATCAATCACTCTGCATGGCCCACCGAGAGCTTTTAGATTCAGATTTGGGTGAGGGGCACCCAAAGTATATTTTCTTTCTTTTTTCCCTCATTAACTGTGAGATTTGGCTAGGAGACAAGAACCTTTTAACAAACCTCTCCCTGGTTCAGGTAGCCTCCGCCGTGTAGCTACAGTTTCCTTGTCATCTGCAGGGGGAGAAAACAGGGGGAGGGTGTGTATTTGGAGCACAAAGACGCATGTGTGTTCAGGAAAAAGCAGCTTCCTGCATTTTGACATGGCATATTTTAAAAGGCAGCCGGCTCCTCTGCGTTCTGGGGTGGGGTGGGGGGGCTGTTAAAGGCAGCCTGTTTTGGAACACCCACTAAGACGATCTGCTCCCCCCCCACACACACACGCACACTGCACACATAAGAAGTGTGGCAGGGTTTCCCCAGAGAAGCCATGAGGCTGGACCTGGCCGTCGGCTGTCTTTTCTCACTTGTGCAAAACACACTCCTGCTTGTGGAAGGGAATGTAGCCGATGGGTTGAAATGAGATGTCCTGGTGCTGTCTGAGCTTGGCTGTTTGCTTGCAGACGTTTCATGACCCAACTAGGGAACATCTTCAGTGCTAGGCAGGAGTGGGGTTGGTGGAGAGCAGGAGGAGGAGGAAGAGGGGGAGGAGTGGAGGACTGTGGGGGTCCTTGGTGCTCTCTGAGCTGGGTGGTTTTCCTTGCAGACGTTTCGTGACCCAACTAGGGAACATCATCAGTGCTAGGAGGGGGTGGGGTTTGCAGGCACATAGAGAAATGCAGGCACATACAGAGAGCCAGTCTGGTCTAGCATTTAAGGCACCAGGCTAGAAAGTAGGAGACTGTGAGTTCAAGTCCCACCTTAGGTGTAAAAGCCAGCTGAGTGACCCTGAGCCAGTCGCTGTCAGCCCAGCCCGCCTCACGGGGCTGTTATTGGGGGGGAAACAGGAGGAGGTGGAAGCTGTGCTGGAGATGTTCGCTGCCTTGAGTTATTTGTAAAAATAATAAAGGCAGGATACGAATCAATGAATAAACAACATCTACATACCATTCAAAAGGGACAATCAAAAAGCCCAAAAGGAAAGAATGCCTGGCTGAGGAATTCTGGGAGTTGAAGTCCACAAGTCATAAAAGGGCCAAGTTTGAAGACCCCTGCTTTAAATTATGCAAGCAGCATGTAGCTCATCACTTTGTTTTAATTCACATTCCATTTGTGTACTTGTAACCACAGTGCAACCCTCAAAGCGTATTGAGGCTTTTCATGGCCGGGATGGAGTCAGAGAGGGATGGTCCCATTGGGGTCCGTCTTTTCCACCTCGCAAAGCTCCCGTTTCGTTTTTCTTTCCTACTCCAGCTGTGTAATTGTGGGTGCTTTTGTCTGGGTGGTCTGCTTGAAACGATTCCATGGCAAAGCCCCGGACAAGATCTTCACCCACCCCTCCGACACCCCCCCCCATTGCTTTGCTTCAACCAACTTTGCCTGGATCTGAAGTGACTTTTCTAAAGCTCAGAGAATTTAAAACTGCCTTGTTTTAGGTTAGGTTAGCTCTCCTGTTGCTCATATCTAGTCCTTCCCCTCAGTTGGTGTCAGAATATCTTCATTTATGGCAAATATTAAAACAGATGGGATTAATTTGCAATTTCATTTCTCTCCATGAGCATGGATGTGGAGGAAGGAAGATGACAGAATTCAACTCTGTGAGCTTGTGAGTGAGTGAGAGAAACAGAGAAAGAGAGAGGGAGAAGCAGAGAGAATGAAAGAGCTAGAAACAAAGAGAGAGAGAATGAGAGAAACAGCTAGAAAGAGAGAAAGAGAGAGACCCCCAAGGATTGAATACTTACCTAAAAATTGACCATTCAGGGCCAAGGGATCTCATGTGTTTAGAATAGAACAGAATAGAATTACAGTAGAGTAATGATAAGAAGAATAAAATAGAATAGAATAGAATAGAATAGAATAGAATAGAATAGAATAGAATTAGAGTAATGATAATAACAGAACAGTAGAGTAATGATGAATAGAACAGAACAGAACAGAAAGGGACCTTGGAGGTCTTCTAGTCCAGCCCCCCCCCCGCTCAAGCAGGAGAACCTACCATCCCAGACAAGTGACTGTCTATGAACATTTGCTCCCCTAAAACAAAAATCAGGGTGTTTTTTCCCTGCCCCTTTCCCATTCATGGTTGGAAATGACGCCTCCTGAGACCCGACAGGATCGAAGAGGGAGGATCTTAGGCGAGCCTTTGGGCGGGTGGTCACTTTAATTCTCAGCCAATCAGGTGTCCGCAGAACGTTTCACCTAACAAACACAATCACCCGGTGGCCTGTTGCGATCCTGTAGCGCCACCTAGTGGGAGATTTCTCAGGCGTTCTGGCTTCTGGCAGCACCCAGGATGTGTTATCTCAGCCTAACCACACAATGAAAAATTAACAGTAATTCAAAGAGTGTACCTGTGGATCACAAAAGAGCCAGTAGGAAGCAGTGATGAAGATGCTGGATTAGCAGTGGGCAAATCAAGATCCTAGTCCTCCCTTGGACATGGAAGCCAGCTGGGTGGTGCTGGACCCAGTTGGTTCTTCTCTCAAATCAGAGTCAGGTTCTACAACCGGGGTCTTCCAACTTGGCCCTTTTATAACTCTTGGACTTCAACTCCCAGAATTCCTGAGCCAGCCACGCTGAGGGGAAAGGGAGAGGTTTCCAAGCTGAGCCAGGCTGGCTCAGGGATTCTGGGAGCTGAAGTCCACCAGTCATGAGAGGGCCAAGTTGGAAGACCCCAGTTCTACAACATCTAAGGTTGACTTAGAAACTCTCACCAAACTGTATCCTTCATGTTCCTCTTGGGGGAAAAAAAATAAGCATTTCCCACAAGAGGCCAACTAGATAAGAGCTTTTTGATTCTAGAGGCTACCCTAGTTGCCCAGCCTTGGCCTAGGCCCGGGGCCCCCAGACTTTGCAACTTTTAAGAATTCAAGTCCCAGAATTCCCCAGCCAGCATTTAAGTATACAAATCTTACAGCTGCCAGCTTTGAAGAGCCCTGGCCCAGATGGAGCCCACCTCTTTGTGGGTCTGCTAAATGATGGCAGAAGTGGGCCATCCAGATGTCAGAAAGAGCCTTGTTGCCAAAAGTGGGGCGGGGGCTCCCACGGAGAAGGCCTACTTCCAGGGTCCGGAGAGAGGATATTGTTGAATCGCAAGAAGACGACCACACATACGTATGTGCAGTTTTGTGAACACTCCCTGCACCATGCAAAAATGCCATTTATTTAACTGCCCACCTTGCTTGGAAGGGACTATGGGCAACGCGCTCACTAAACAACTAAACAAACAACATAATTGCTGCAGCTGCCAAAAAAGCCAACACAGTGCTGGGCTGCATTCACAGAGGGAGAGAATCAAGATCACGTGAAGTGTTAATACCACTTTACAAGGCCTTGGTAAGGCCACACTTGGAATACGGCATCCAGTTTTGGCCACCACGATGTAAAAAAGATGCTGAGACTCTGGAAAGAGTGCAGAGAAGAGCAACAAAGATGATCAGGGGACTGGAGGCTAAAACATAGAAGGAACGGTTGCTGGAATTGGGGATGTCTAGTTTAATGAAGAGAAGGATGAGGGGAGACAGGATAGCAGTCTTCCAGTATCTCAGGGGCTGCCCCAAAGAAGAGGGAGTCAAGCTATTCTCCAAAGCGCCTGAAGGCAGGACAAGAAGCAATGGGTGGAAACTAATCAAGGAGAGAAGCAACCTGGAATTAAGGAGAAACTTCCTGACAGTTAGAACAATTAACCAGTGGAACCACCTGCCTCCAGAATTGGTGAATGCTCCAATACTGGAGGTTTTTAAGAAGAGACTGGACAGCCATTTGTCCGAAATGGTATAGGGTTACCTGCCTGAGCAAGGGGTTGGACTAGATGACCTCCAAGGTCCCTTCCAACTTTATTATTAATTATTATCTGTTTAAAGCAATTAAAAAGAAAAATAGTAATTAAAAAGATGGGGACAATTATTTGTGGTCTGACTTCAGGGAAGGTAACGAGGTGAATCACGTTAAGCATTACGCTTTCCCTTTTCATCGCTTTTAGCGTTGACTTTCTCTAGCCCACATTTACCCTGAAGCTGAGTAAGAGAGGGGGGGCTCTCTTATTTCAGGATATCTGAGGGAACGCCTTGTCCCTCGCTGAAGGCAGACTGGCTACCTTCTCCCTCCGGGGGTCTCCTCCTGGGCTCCCTCAGCAACGCCTGCCAGGAGCCACCAAGGAGCTAATGCATTGCCCACCCATCTCTATTAGCTACTCGTGTCATTTGTACCTATTAACCTTTGGCTCACCCAACAGATGTTGAAGGGTGATTCAATGTTATTTCAAAGGAGGCCTTGAAGTTCTCTGTTTGCACTGTGCCTTGGTGTCAGTTGTTCCAGGCCTACTCCTGAGGACAGAGTAATGCATCCCACAGCAAGTGCCATCAGGTTGCTCCCTGCTCGGAAGGCCCACGGCACCTCCCACGCTGAGGGTTGCGGGTGTCTGCGTGCAACTCCCAACCAGAAGAGCAAGGAAGGCATAGAGATGTCACACCTTGTAGGAAGCCCAGAGCAACCCAGAAAATCAAGTGATCTTAGAAAACCAAGCAAACATAGGTTCCTAGGGCTGGAAGGATCTTGCAGAAGACCTTATATCAGGGGTCTTCAAACTTGGCCCTTTGATGACTTGTGGACTTCAACTCCCAGAATTCCTCAGCCAGGCACGCATGCCTGGCTGAGGAATTCTGGAAGTTGAAGTCCACAAGTCATCAAAAGGCCAAGTTTGAAGACCCCTGCCTTATATCATCCAGGACAAAGGGATGTCTGACTTCAGGGATGTGATTAAAAAGATGACCAACTTCTAGATTTTTTTTTTCAAAAAAAGGGGGGGGGAGAAGCAATAAGAATTTGAGAGGGAGAGAAAGAAACTGTTTGGGGTTTTCTAAGTCTCCCAAAGGACTAACAATAAGCCTCCAGTCGCAGAGCTAAGGGCTGGAGACAGTGAATGTAGAGAAACATTCAGAAAAAATGGTTATCTGTTGAGTAAAGTCACCATTTTCAACTAATACTTGCACTTGCTAACAAGTGTATCGTCACACATGTACCGGTTGAGCTTCAACGAACTGTTCAATTTGTAAAAAGCGAGCAATTTAAAGCAGCCACACCCTTGAAGAGTGTTCGGAGACTACAATTAGTGCAAAATGCGGCTGCGCGAGCAATTGTGGGCCTTCCACGTTGTGCCCACATTTTGCCAACTCTCCGCATGCTGCATTGGCTGCCTATCGGTCTCCGAGCGCAATTCAAAGTGTTGGTCATTACCTATAAAGCCCTTTATGGCATGGGACCAGGATACTTACGGGACCGTCTTCTGCCACATACTTCCCTTCGACCGGTGAGAGCGCACAGGGTCGGCCTCCTCCGGGTCCCGTCAGCGAAACAATGTCATCTGCCGGGTCCTAGGGGGAGGGCCTTCTCTGTTGTGGCGCCCGCCCTCTGGAACCAACTGCCCCCTGAAGTCCGCGTTTCCCCCACTCTCCCGGCCTTCCGAAAGAACCTTAAAACCTATCTTTGCCGGCAGGCCTGGGGATGATTGTGGACTGTGGTGTGAATGTTGAATGTGTGTGGGGTTTCTCATTTTTAAAATATTTTTGGTTGGATTCAGATTATGATCTGTTGTTTTATATAGATGTTGTAAGCCGCTCCGAGTCTTTGGAGAGGAGCGGCATATAAATCCAACAAATAAATAAATAAATTCAAAGAAGAGAACAATCAGCCGCACAAACCGTGTAAAACCAAAGGCAAACGAGTAGCAAAAGGTTTCAATTGTTTTTTATTCTGCTGTACACCAAGAAGTATCACCTTTCAGTTCACATGGTCAGTACTGACAGGTGTATTATGTAAGATTTTATTCATAAATAATCCACGGTAAAAGAGCGAATATGGTATAATTTTCTTTAATGCGGTATTTTATGTAATAATTTAAGCTTAGAAAGATAAAAATGATTTTATACATATTAAACACAAAGCACCACGAGCATTACACACACACCATAATGTATTTCAACTCAGATCTTATGTAACTGGTGATGATGGCGCCAGGCTTTTTGCTAAAGAGAATCAAATTCCCTGCTAGAAAAAAGCAACTCGGTTTGCTTCGTGCCCATTGTCAAAATTACGAAACAGCATGAAATTTCTCTGCTACTAGATTATCTACAAGATTAGTTTGCCAGTTAGGCTATTTTTAAAAAAAAATAAAATAAAATCGCTGATTTGCCAATGTGCGTTCACTTCCATCTCAAACCCTGATGAAGAAATAACGCCCTTCCCAGTATGGAGTGGAGTGTACAAGGGCCCAATTTAATCCTTACCCCTCCAGGGCCAAAAGGAGACAGCCGAACTGGATCCCCCCCCTTGCCTCAGTTTCCTTCTGGGACTAGGACTAGGGGAGTCTAATATCAAAAAAACTCAAGCTTGAAGATGCACTGATTACAGCCAAAAATCAAGTCTCTCTCTGGCTTTTTGATCCTATGGGGGGGTTTTTTCCCTAAAAAAAAGTGGTTGCACTTTTAAAATGAGCACCTTTGCCCTGTGATTTCTTAAGGTTTTTTTTTAAATCACAAAATTCATCCAGTCGTTATTTTTTTCTACGACATCCTTGAATATTTATGGAATCACACACTGCGCTGGGAGAATATCTGCTCTGATCAGCCACTGAGAGCATCCAGAGCATTTTAACAGTAAGTGGAAGAGAGTCTGAAGTCATCCCTTAGACTTAAGACTTCCCCAGAGGGGCTCAGGGTCTGATTCCACCCCCAAACTCCATGAACAGAGCAAGTGAATCCGTCCGTTTGGCTGGCAAAATGGTAGTTACAGATTGAAGGCCAAGAGTTTGGATGCAGAAATCGGTGACAAGGAAGAGACTTTGAAGGGCTGGATGCAACCAGTTAGGTGGAAGTTTTAAGGAAGCTGCACCTATTTCAACAGCAGCCCTCATCAAAATATGGCCAACAGAATATGCTTTGCCAGGAAAGGGCCTTCGTTATATTTTCATGTAGACTGAATAGTATATTCTTTTTTTTTTTTTTTTACATCTGAAGTGGGGCAAAATATCTATAATTTGATTACAAAACATGAGATACATTCAATTGTCCTGCAAGTATCATCTCACAGTGCCAACCGATCCGGCTCTCTCGTCCATCATCCACGGTTGCCAGTCAACCCAAATATGAACCGAGATGGAAACCAGAAACTCACCTTCACTTCTGCCTCTTATGGAGATGGAGGCAGCCTAAATCAGCCAACACTGTACCAAAATAACACTATGAGCTCTGGACAGAAATAAAAAAAGAATTATTTTCAGAAATAAGGGAAGGGGGGGGAAGGCTCGTAAATGCAGCTTGCCATATGAAATGTCACATCTTTCATATTCTGCATCTGAAGTTAATTACCAGTTACTACTCCTCAGACTTTATTTCTATAGCTGAAAATTAATGCTTATTGTAAACACGACCTCTTTCCTATTTTAGGCCTACACGTCTCTAAACCTGTACAACAATTTTGCATTTAAATCCAAGTGATATTTATCCTTATCCACCAGAAAGATATGTGTGCATGTACAAAGGGCAAAGTATGCCTAATAGTATGTATATTTTCCTAACACCAGCTTATCAACCCATAAAGTTCATGATTAATCTGCATTGTCCTTTATGTATCATATAGCAAAGTTAAAAAGCTGTGTTATACTGAGACGGACGGTCGATTCGTCTAAGCCAGGGGTCCCCACCGGCAGCGATCCACAGCATGCCAGAAACTGGCACACACAAACAAGCAAAGCCCCATCCACGGCATGCAGGCAGCACGTGGAACCGGGCCCCCTCCAGTCCGTGGAAAAAACTCCCTCCGTGGAGCCGGTCCCTGCTGCCCAAAAGATTGGGGCTCGCTGGCTTAAGCTGTAAACAGAGTGGATGCCGCAGACTGAAATTTTTCCAGCTGTAAATGGAGTTCTGGCAAGTTCTACATGCAAAACAAGAAGCCCATACTTGCTTCCATTAAAAAAAAAAAAGATATATGCCATCAGCTATAAAAGTTGTTGTCAGATCTACTTATAAAAGCTACTGGAATTAAAATGAAACAGAACCCAACTGAAGGACCAAAGTGACAGGGTTGAAAAGCCAACTATTTATCTGCCTCTACTCGTGACCGAAGGAAGAAGACCACGTTGTTGGTGAAGGCACTGAAAGTCACCTGAGGGGACAGGAGGGGGCCTGAAAGTCATCTCCTCCCTCAAGACCCTCATAAGTGGAATCCACACCTTCTCTGAAGTTCATGCTTGCCAGCAACTAAGCATCCCATCTCTGAGATGCAGCCTTTCTCTTCTCTTTGCTAAAAGATTAACTCGGTTACTAACGCCGTCCTGGCCAAAGGGCAGATGAGGTAGCTCCGATCTCCCATCGTCTTGTGTTCAGTTGCCCCCGCAAAACACACAACTGTCTACACGTGATTGCAAAAATGACAATTCCTTACTTCATCACCAGCCAAGGTTTGGACAAAGGGGAACGGCGGCAATATGGAGCTGGAACGGAAACGCGGAATGGAAAGCTATCATGGTGGCTTCCTTCAGAACAGAGATCAACTTACACACAACGTGAGCACCAGACTACAGAAATCTTAATATCTACATTATGAACTTAATCACTGTAATGCCTCTGGATGTTGTGTATGCACACAACTATTTCCAATAGCTGCTTCCAGTCTAAAACAGGCAAGGCGTGTTTTAGCTTAGATGTGGCTTTCCACATCCTCTGCAACAATGCCGAAACGGCAAGTACACAGATTTGACAGGTATACTTTGTAGCATGAACTAGCCACTGCAACCTGACCTGTTGTGAAGTAGAGTTGTAAGAATGTTCAACCTTTTTTCCTTTTGCCCTCCGCAGTGATGCTCTCTTGAATTCAGAGTAGGCACTTGGATAGATAGTAGAGTTGTGCTCCCTTTTGCTAATTTGTCACAGGAATAAGCATGCAATAAAAATTACAGTCCATTTTGCATGCGGTGAAAAGGGCATTTGTCTCCAGGGATTTTTAAGTTGCTATGGAAGGTTTTCACTTCTGATCCAAATTCAGCTGCCAACACACCCGTCATGAAACACGTTTCACGTCCGCCTAAAAGGAACTTCTAATGTCGCAAGACACGGCTTCCCATACAATCAAGGCGTATCACAACTGAAAGAGGAACGTGAAAATAAATGGGCTAAGTCTGCATCAAGCCTGCCAACAGCACCAAGGCCGCAGCAAAAATAGAAAAGGGTGACAAATCTACCAACTGTTAAGAGTTTGCAATTTTAATTCCTCCAAACTGGGATCTCAAATATGTTTCCTATTCATTCTGATCTCATGTCTGGTAGGCCAAGGGTGTTTCCTCCGCATTGCAACTCAATTATTAGAGAAAGGCAACGCAAATACTGCTTCTGAGCCCTGACAAAACCTCAGCATCATGACTGAAAACAGGCTCAATTTAACAATTTCAACAACATCTATTTCTGGGAACAGACTTGGAATCACCTCCACCCCCCCCCAGAACAACATAAGCCCCCCCCCTTCTGCTCTAAATGCTTTGAAAGGCTGCTTGAGAAAACCTGCATGGAAAAGCTAGCAAACGATCACAGCAGAACAGGCCAGATCAAAAGCAAAGTCAAACTAAGGGAGATACTTACTAGCAGCCTTTAATTCTGGTGATTATATAGGCCATTTTTATGACGTTTCCAGTATGTTGAATTAGTTATTTCATACCCAGGGTGAAAAATCTCCTAGTTAAATATACCTATTACATAAACAGTGATTTGGTAGGTTTTCTTTTTCACAATTTCTAAGTCATCTGATCTGCAAACTCTCAGAGTCCAGATTATATATCAGTGAAACAAATGGGTAAGACTTGAGACACAGATTAGTGGGATTACAGAGGGATGAGAGAATTTAAACACTTTTTAAAATTGTGTGCATTGTTAGCCGCATGGTGCAATATATTCTCTTTTTTAATACTGAGAAATCAACCAAGCCAAAATAAAAATGTTCAAGAGGGATTTTTTTAAAAAATATGGATTCAGTGCAATTCTACACGTTAACACAAAATAATTACAAAACCAATTTTCACCTAGATTTAGCCATTTCTGAGTGATTTATCAGTGTTGGAGATTTTGCGGTAGAAATGTTCACTTTCCCAAGAAGAAAAATGTTATCTCTGTGACAAGCAAATGTAACATTGTTTTAAAAGGAGTAGCGATTCCTTTTGCATTGCAAAGCAATTTCTAAATTTATATCACAACCGGGAGAGAGAGAGACTGAATCAACACACCATACCAGAGAATCAACATGACCGTAGAAGAGGGGTTGATTTCTTAGAAGATCAGAACAGATTCTATTTCATGGAATGATCCCTAGTCTCTGTTTGGTCAGAGAAATGTCTCCCTAGCTCCAGGAAATTACTTTATCTTTGATTATTTGGAAAACTACCAGGCTTCTTCATCTCACCACTAGTAAGCGCTGACTAAGGTGCCCATGAGGTCTTATTTGATTTAACCGTTGAACTTCTGTGGAGGTTAAATCTTCACTTCCGCAGCTTCCTCCCCCGTTTCTTTGCTCTTCTCCATTCCTTCTAGCTTTTCTTCCTTCTGCAGCAGAGACACAATCTCTGCTACTTGCTTGGTGGAGATATCAATGTCCTCCTTGTCGATCAATTCTATCACCTAAGCAAACATTTTAAAAAGTTAGGGTTACATATATCACTTATTTAGGTTTACTTCCTAAGTATTTTTTGAAAAACATGAATAGGAAAGTAAAAAAAAAAAAACAAGCAAGTTTGTTCGTAAATTCAGCCTTACTCCAGCACAAAATAACATAAAATGCAATCGTTTAGGAACATCAAAAGGCATTTCCCAAAGAAACAGCTGCTCCCCATGAATGAATGTTGTTGTTTGGGTACGTTACTTCTCTGACAAATGTACAGGAACACCAACTTTTTTCCTTCATCCTTAACGGTAAATATTTCTAGGAATTGAGACTGCGCAGCTGAAGGGATCCAGGCTGGGGAAAGCTGCATGCCAGAACACAATAAGAAGACACAACTGTCCAAAGACAACTCAGGACACAGCCAAGCGTAAAGTGAAACTTGGGATTGGTCCCACATTCGCTTAGGGAAGCTTCTGCCGGGCTTCCAGGAATAGGGAAGCAACGCTCTCCATTCACCGGTGGAATTACCGCCCGCACGGCTGCTCCGTGGACTCACCTTGACCACGTCATCCAGGTTGATCTTGCCGTCCTTGTTTTCATCCAGCGCTTCAGCCAGCTTGTTCAGTTTGCTTTCGGGTATTTCCTGAAGCTGCTTCAACACGTTGATGAGGTCGTGGATGCTGATGAGGTTCTCCCTAAATGGGAAACGCAGCCTATAGTTGAAGCAAGCAGTTACTACTAAGGATCAAGGTGTGCATGCGGAGCCTTTGTAACCCACCTGTAGCTCTTTTCGGTGGAAATCAGAGTTGTTTGCCACCTGTTTTTTGTTTTTGTTTTTTAAATTAAGGAAGAGCCCAAGAACGACAAAGCCTCTCAGAGACTAGGCATCCTTCAGGAGGCAGCCTACTTGTTGTTCCTCAAAGGCTGGTCCCTTCCAACGACGACAAAAAAAAAACAACCCCTCCCTTGAATGGACGGCAAGGATCCGTTGCACTACCCATCACTCACCCAATGGGGGCGCTAGCATCCCCACTCTTTTGGTCTCTCTCCAGCTCCTGAATAATTCTATCCATCTGCCCAATCATTCGGTTCACTCTTTTAGTCAGCCTCTTGCTGGCTTTGGATTCCTCAACGAGGTCTTCCGCCGGCCCGCTCTTGCACAACTCCTTGATTTCCTGCAGATCCTAAGGACGGAAGGAAGAGAAACCTCTTTACCCCATGAGCCTTTTTGGCAATAAAGAGGGGAGGGGGAGAGAAGAGCCAGCGATGGGAGCCATGGCTGGCTTACAGGCAACCCCCTCCAGGCCTAGGGAGGCCACTGGGGCCCGTCGGTCTTCCCGGGGGGCTCCACCTGGGGAAGGGGGCTGTCTCTCCCTGTGACTGAGGCTCAACCTGGGCATTTCCCCTGCCTCCCAACCCAGAGCCGGCGGCAGATCTGAAGGACGTGGCAAGGCCCACTGTCATGGTTCCAAAAGGCGAACTTTTTCTCCAAAGAACTTTGAGGCATTGTTTACCTTAAGGAATCTTTAATCGAGCAGCATAGCTTCGGTATGTACACAGTTGAAGCCAAAACCTAAATTCCCCTCCCCTAAACACATAGTATCAAAGCACCATTCTCTCCTCCAATTAACCGTCCTAAATCACATTCTCCAATTAGTTTGAAATGCAAACCTTCCCTCCAGTTCCATAACCCGGCCATTCCTTATGGTCTCTTATGTCAAACAACCTTGAAGAATACTCTACTGCGATGTTATGTCTAACTAATCCCCATGCACAGTCTTCCCCCTCCACCCCCAGCATCATCTAATTCTAACTCTACAAGTAACGCACAGGTTAAAGAGAAAATGGCTGCATCTTCATATATTGTCAAAGCGAGAACATCCGATGTTGGCAGCGTTGACACCCAGGAGTGAAGGAGACACCCAGGGGATGAACCAAATGGAGCCGGTGGCTCTGGTCCACCCTACGGTGTGAATCTCCAGGCACTGAAAGAAACAGTGCTAAAGCAGGAGTCCCCAACCTTGGCAATTTTAAGACTTGTGGACTTCAACTCCCAGAATTCCTCAGCCAGCTTTGCTGGCTGAGGAATTCTAGGAGTTGAAGTCCACAAGTCTTAAAGTTGCCAAGGTTGAGGACCCCTGACCTAAAGGCGGCTGTATTTTGAGCAAAAAGGAAACAAGGGCTGTAATTAAAAATGGCCAAGCCAAACCCAGCGCATCTATCAGAGCCAGGAGGTCTAGGAGAGGAGCCTCTTAGCAGTAGCAGAAATCACGTTAACGCAGTCATTTGCAACAAAAGTCAAGTCGGACCTCGATTCCTTTCGAGGACTTTCCCTCCGGCCTTACCTCGCTGTATTCCTGCACGTCGTCCTTGAGGTCCTCCAGTTCCTCCTTCTCCTTTGTCAGCAATTTCTTTTGTTCCTTCAGTTTAGTGCAAGCATCGCTTAGCATGTCAATCTCTTCTTTTGTTATTTCTTCGCCCTAAATAAAGGGAAAGGACAAAGAATTTTAAGCCTCACTTGTCCTCCACATCCTCCTGCCCATGCAAAATAAATTATACAAGAGGCTCCAGGAGAGATCCAGGAATCCAAGAGATCTAAGGGTAAACGGTGCTGCAGCAAGACACTGTGGTCTCTCTGGAAGCAATTCCATGAATTTAACGTGAATCCTCACTGCACTGTGTCCAGGAAGAGATCAACATGATTGATACTACACTATTATTTATTTTATAGATTCACTCTGTGTAATATGCAACCATCTTTCCTATCTATAAATATAAAAGAATGCGCAGAGGTACCAGTGGCACACGCTTGCCTATCCGACTGCAGTCCCAACTGTACAAATTGCAATTCCATGCTTTTCAGAGAATCAAGTGAAAATGGCTAGCTATTCTTGAGTGGTTTCTGGCTGGACTTTCGCTCAGGCCTCCCTGATTATTTGGACGAGTCCGTGTGGCGCACACGGCTCCTCCGGGTCTTCTGCCATGAATGACACTATGACTGGGGCGCATGGACCTGGTGAAACCCTTGGGGGGCTGGGTCCTAGTCCAAGGGGGCCGCTCCTTTGCGGCCAAGCTGGAAACGGGTCCTGTGGCCACATCAACAGTCAAGGCCCTGAAAAGAAGCGATGGCGCTTTCACCCACGATGGGGTAGCATAGCTCTTCTCCCCCACCTCCCCCTCGCCTATCCAAGATAGTTTATGTTATTTGTATCCCAGCTTTATTATTTTTACAAAAAAATCAAGACGGCTATCTATCAAACGCTCCCCCCCCTCCTCCTTCTTTTTTCCCCACCACCACAATCCTGGGAGGGAAGTTGGGCTGAGAGGGAGGGACCGGCCCAAAGTCACCCAGCTGGCTTCCGTGCCTAAGGCAGGACTGGAACTCACCGGCTCCGGGTGATTGGCCCAAAGTCACCCAGCCGGCTTTCACGCTTAAGGCGGGACTAGAGCTCACCAGCAGCTCCGTCTTTCTACCCTGGGGCCTTCCCCACCGCAGACCAGGCCGGCTCTCGGTCAAGTCTGGTAGGGTGTTTGTGGTGGGAAGAGGACAGGAGCCACCTTCCGGCTGAACGAGTGCCTGGGTTGAAGAAAGGAAGGAAGCTCTGCCCCCCCCTTTTATGTCTCCCCTCAAGCTGAGCAATCCGAGTGCAGAGGGAGAAGGATCCCATCCCTTGCGGGAGAGAGGAAGGAAGCTCCCCGGAGGGACCAGGCACGGCCCACCCCCTCCAAGGAAACAGGCTGGGCTTCTGCTCTGACCTTGTGCAGAGGGAGCCCTTGGTGTGGACAGAATCGAGACCCCCAAGAAGGGCAGCGCCCGCCGTCCTGCAGAGTTTATGAGTAACTTTTCAGACCAGGCGGGGCAGTCCCAGTAGGGACAAAAAGTGGCAAAAAAGAAAATAAGAAAAAAACAGAAGAAAAAGAAGCAAGAGTTGAATCGGAGCAAGCGGAAGTGGTTGCTCACTTATAAAATTTAGAGTCCCCAAAACGAAGTTTCAAATTTGTGCGGAAAGGGCAAATGCTCAAGTGAAAGTTAACAAAATTTCTATTTACGCACAAATATCATTTAAATCTGGGTAAAGCTGGAATAACTGAACTTTTCATTAAACTGCAAAATAGTAGACAAAACTTATTTTATGCTACGGCTCAATTCCACATACCTTCTTGTGCCTTTCCTGCGTCCTTCTGCACTACACCCTTGCACAGACTGAGTTACAAACTGGCTACCTTATGAAGAAGTATGCTATGCTACGCAGCGCACTATGCAAGACAGGAGAGAGTTGTAGTAAATTATATTATTTGCTTAGACACATTATATCAATTTTATCTGCGCCTACAATATACACAAAAGTACACAGCATAGAAGCACTAATAAAATATTTTACCGAGACAGGCTGACAACAGGAAGTGGAAAAAGTGAATCTACATTAACTTTGAAAATATTCTGTCCAGTTTAGGAAACCAGTGAAATAGGACGCTTTCCCTCCCCTTCCCTTCAACCGTGTCTGACACTTAAGAAGCTGCCCGAACAAACCCCTGCAGTTTTCTTGGCAAGGTTTTCCAGAAAGAGCTCGCCTTTGCCTCCTTTTGGGGGGAGGGGGAGAGATGGGAGAGAGGGAGAAGGGAGAGAGGGGAGGGAGAGGAGAGGGGAGAGAAAGAGAGGGGAGGAGGGAGAGGAGAGAGAGGGAGGGAGGGAGGAGAGAGAAGGGAGAGAGGAGGGAGAGGAGGGGAAAGAGAGGGGAGAGAGGAGGGAGAGGGGAGGGAGAGGGAGGGAGAGGAGGGAGAGAGGGGAGAGAGGGGAGGAGGGAGAGGCGAGAGGGAGAGGAGAGAGAGGAGGGAGAGGAGAGAGAGGGGAGAGGAGAGAGAGGGGGAGAGAGAGGAGAGAGGGGGGAGAGAGAGAGGGGGAGAGAGAGGAGAGAGAGGGGGAGAGAGAGGAGAGAGGGGGGAGAGGGAGAGAGAGAGATGGGAGAGAGGGAGAGGAGAGAGACTGGCCCAAGATCACCCAGCTGGCTTTGTGCCTAAGATGAGACTAGAACTCCCAGTTTCTAGCCTGGCCCCTTAATCACGACCACCAACATGGCTCTCAATTTGATGACACTTTTCTTAATTTTTGAGCCAAGAACTTTCCAACAGATTTTCTACAGCATCCGACAAATGAGGGGTCCTTAACTTTTACACACAGCTTTCGCTGGTAAGAAGTCACATCTAATTCTGTTTCCTAGAGAAATGTCTCTCTGGAGGAAACCAGAGGCTAGATCCCCTCTTATTTGGATTTTTTAGATAACTGCACCAGTCTGAAGGTGTTATCTAACCATTACTAAATAGTTATTTGTTACGATAAATGGGCACTTGTCAAACCCTGGGAAGTTAAGAGATGCTGTGTACTCTCCCACTTCTGCTTAATGTCTACATCAACCTCCCTGGCGGTTGCTTGGGAGACCTGCACGCTTGTCCGCTCAAGGCGGCAGGCCAGCATCTCTCCGTCGGCTCTACTTTCTGTGGCTAAATCGGCGATGCTGCCAAAGTCCCACGGCTAGAAGAGCTCGGAGTGCTCCGGTAAAGAAGATCCATGGAAGAGGGATCGTAGCAAAAGCCAAGAGCATCTTCTTCCCAGAGACACCAAAGGCTCACACAGGAGGCATAAACAGCAAGTCCCACTTTAGGACGAAGCAAATCTCGTTTTATAAAATACCTGGGATGCTTTCCCAGAGAACTGCTGACGGAAGAGGGCACAGTACTTGTGTACTGCCGTTCACAAGTTCTTCCAAAATGGACAAAATTCTGTAGAACGGGGGCTGTTCTGCGCCAACAGCTGTCAAATTATTTGAAGCTAAATTGACAGCCCATCTCCAATATAAAGATCCAGCACTGGATCTTTTCTCTGACCTGCTTCCTCTGAAATACAATTCTGGATTATTTAGGCCAATACTTCAGGGGCCACCGTGCCCCCCCCCCGGGCCTCCTTACAACTAAAATTGGGTTTTAAATACATACATTTAACTCCTGGCCAACTCATCACTTCTACTCAGTGGGTCTCACTCTCCTAGCACGGATGTTTCCCAGTGTGAGTGGAGTTACAATAGATCCTTACACCATGGCTCCCTTTTCCGAGTTTTACGCCTCCTGGCTGCTTTCTCAAGGGTTATGACCAGGCAAGGCCGCTCCTCAAGCAGCACACAGCCTGGATAGAGAACGACAGACTGATTTAAGCGGAGCCCTGATCTCCTTTCATCCAGACGTGAAATTACACTTGCCCAGCGCCTTACGCAGCTAAAAGTCCCTGCTCACAGAGGAGACTTTGTTTTGGCTCACTGGTGCAGTCCTTTCAGTGCTATTAGAAGAGAAATGTAACACAAAAAGACCACCCGCTTGAACGTTTGATGCTCCAGAGATCGGGGGCCGATAAGAGAGAAGTAAGCATGGTTTTGGTTCTGCCCATTTTACACTGATATTCACGGCGTCCTGGGTTTTTCCAATTACGCCTTGATAGCAATTTTCTTCAGGAACATAACGTGGCAGAGACTTGAGGAGTCGGAAAGATTCACGCGGCATTAGATATTGACGTCTTTGTTGACGTAGAGCTACTAGATGTTATTCTCCTTGTACAGCGGCAAATAAAATGGCCTTTGTCCTACTGGTAGTTGGCAGCTATAATACCGTGATCAATTTCATTTTAAGCAGCTTAGCTGAAGATGTCTTCTTACGAATTTGTCTTACATTGTATTCCAAACTGTATCTTTATTTCATGGCGGCGCGGATGCTCTTATCTTATGTAGTCAAATTTTTATCCACCCCAAGGCTGCCCACCCTTACTTTCAAGTATTGTGTAACTGGAACCTTAAGTAACCAGCAGCTAATGGGTTAAGTCAGCCCGAGCCTTCTCTGCCTCTCTCATCATCGGATGCCTAATCTGGATGGAGCAACCATTAACTTCTTCCTTAGTCCCCTGGCAGAACTTGTGCTGTGCTTTACAGCCTGACGCCGTCTCGCGCCCATCAAACGTTTTACCTTCGTGCCTTCCAATACCGGGGCCGTATCTTTCAAAACCTCTGACTGCAGGGCTAAATTCACATTTGCCAGTTCTCGTTCAGCGGTAGCATCTACAGAGCCTTGGTTCAGAGCGGAGGAATCCAGATCTACTATCACCTCCTTCCGGAACACACAGGAAACACAACAATTAGATATGTTTTAAATATGACATTTGGAATCGCTAGATGGATGCATGGGTTTTTAAGGGATGCTTTTGGATGAAGAACTCTTTGGCCTTCTCTCTTTCAGCTCCTTAGGAGGGTTTATATCCTGCCATTCCTCCGGGAGCTCAGCATGGCACCCGTACCACTCCCTCCTCAAACCTCGGGCCTTGTTTACTCACCCTTCCCGCCGCGTGGAGAGTCTCTTTGGCTTTTTCAGCCGCTTCGGAGAGCTTTTCCAACTCTTTCTCCTGGTGTTCTTTCCTGATTGCTTCCTCCTCTTGGAGAGTGGCTTCCAACCTGGCTTTGTTGTCGATCTGTTCTCCTTCCACCTCTGCCGCTTTCACCTGGGCCTCTTTCGCCTTTTTTGTTTGGGGGGGAGGGGGGGAGAAAGCATACATACAGAGATACAGGACTTTTCTAGAGGATCCTTTTTTTCGCTTACAGATCAGCAAGCTCGTTCTTGCAACCTACATCACAAGAAACCTAACCCTGTTTTCACCCAGGTATGTAACCTCTCTTCAACAGAGACCAGCCAGAAGCTCTGAGAAGACAACTAACAAGATGAGAAGAGAACAGTCCAGAAAAAAAACCACCTGCAGCTCTTTATATCAGGGGTCCTGGCTGGCCTGAGGAATTCTGTGAGTTGACGTCCACAGGTCATAAAGGGGCCGTAGTTGCCTACCCCTGCTCTATATGCCCATTGGCTAGCTTTATTAACCGGGGCCATAGTTGCCCACCTCTGGTCTAGAGCAGGGGTCCTCAACCAAACAGATAATATGAAAACGTATTCCAAAATGACCGAAGGATCGCCACGAGCTTCCTACGAATTCTAACACAAAAGTCGAAATGAATGTGGAACACAGAACAATGTATTCCTACTGCTACAAGCACGGCGACTGCTTCAACAGACCACCGATTCGTAGGAAAAAGCCGGCCACGTAAAGCAAAGCATACCACGTTCTCGGGGAGTATTTGCAAAGTTGTTTTCAACTGGTCAGCCGGCGAGAGCGTTTCCGGGAGGTAGAGAGCTCTGGATAATATCAGCAGTGAAGTTGGGATTTCCTGATTCAGATGCAAGTCTAACCACTGCGATTAAAAGATAAAACATTGTGGGTTTCCAGGGTGATGCAGGGACCCCACTAAAGCAATTATTCCTTTAAGAGGAGGTCTTTTTCAGGTGGAAAATTAGATCTTAACTGGCAATCATTGTTTCCAAAGGGGACACACAAAATGGGAGGTGCCGTAATTAAAAACTGAAATAGAGGTGCTGTTTAATCTGCCTCAGAGTGACATCTCTTCTTAAAGCAAGGTTTTGGGTAGCATAAGGTCAGGGTTGGGAAAGTATTACCTAGCAGTTACAATAGACTACGTAATACTACATAATACTGAAAATATCATCAGGAAGGCCTGAAATTACCAAGCCCAGCGTAACAAGAACTACGGCATCTAGCTGTTCCACAGACAAAGTTCCAAACTCTGAAAAAGTATTAGGTGGCTAGGAATATCATGACCTTGATGATTCTATTGCAAGCGAGGGTTTGTGAAAAGTTTTAGGATGCAATTCCAAAAATTACTAGCAGAGTTCATTCCTCTGATAAAATCTCCTTCCAGAGAGTCAAAATGCAGATGGGACTGCCAAGCAAAAGAGGCAGAACTAAAGGTTCTGCTCTCTCTCTCTCTCTCTCTCTCTCTCTCTCTCAGTTCTTGCTTAAAAATCTGGATGTCTGCAGAAACCCGGCCTTCCCCAGCAGAGGCAGAAAGGACGGGGCGATTCCACCCAGCAAGCAATGTGTTTTCTGAGTCCCATTCTGGTGCCACCGTGAACCTATACATGTTTGTGTATACAGACACACCACACGCAGCGCCCGCCCCTGCTTAGTTCAAAATGTCAAGCTTGAGTTAGAATTGGACCCTGGCATTTTTTAGCAGAGCTTTGCTAGTTCTTGAGCCGGTCTCTACCACGAAGAATCTTCTGAATGCTTCTGTTGTGCATAACTGTTCCCATCGGGATCCAGGATGAGTTTTGGCCTCGTAGCAAAAGCCTTTTGATACATACTCCCAGCGGATCAAATACCTGCTTCAGCTGATCCTTTAAGCGCTCTTCCGTGACCCCGAGGGCTCGCATGCCCCTCGCTCGGCAGGCTGCTTGTAGCTCTTTTACCGTCAGGCTATCCATGCCTTCCTCAGTGATCAGCTAGACGGGAGGAAAGATAAAACATCTACAGCACAGAGAAGCACTCCGAAACAACAGCTATCATAAATAGCTATATTCATTCACAACAATTCTCCACTTGAGCCCTTTCCCCCTGCCTGTCTGGCCGGCGTTTCCCAAGACGTCCATCGTGATTCTAAAATTAATTACGTTTTCTTTTCCGCGACGCAGCTTCTTTAAATAAACCGTAAACAAAAAAGATCCCCTTACTTTATCGTCTGCTTTGATACTTCTCAGTCTCATTGTTAGCTGGAAGCGAAGGAAGTTGTTTGTTCCAATCGACTGAAGTTCTAGAAGTTTGCACAGAGCCACCAGCTGGGGCCGTGTGAGGTTGTCGAGGGTCAGCTCATCTTCAAACAATTTAGAAAATCGTAGAATCTCTTCATTACTTGGCCTCTCACCCGTTTCGCGTACCTGAAGTTAGAAATTGTACGCTATAAAGTCTCAACGTGGTCTCTAGGACTCTTTACTCAGAAAAGCAGGGATTTACCCTAGGAAATGTCAACTATTGCATCAGATGGGTCTGTTGTTTGTTACCCACTTGGAAAACCAGTAATAAAATGTAACAACATAATTTAAATGTTTTAAGACAAATTAAATACCTTTTGAAAGAAGGTTGAGAAATCTTTAGTAGCGTTCCCTTTAGCTGCTTTATTTTTTAAGGCAATCTCTTCTATGGTATCTTGAAGAAATTTAGCCACTTCGAGCTTTACTCTCAGTTCTTTCTTCAACCTCTCTTCCTAATGAGAGGGAAAAAAGCATTTTAATAGAAAGCGGCTCCAGACGGGCATTAAAAATTAATTTCCTACTATGTCTACTATGGACACCATTAAATATTGGACAGAATACAATATTTAGCAACATTCTTACATAAGCTCTTCTAGCCTAGGCGCAGTGATTGAAAAACAAGTCCAGCTAAACAAAATGGATTCATTCCCAATTAAGCAGGCAAGCCTGCAGCTTTGCATGTGGTTTGTCTAAAGGAACAGCCAGTCTTCATCAAGGTATTTTTTGAGCTAAAAATTAACTTTCCCATTTAGATTTAAGGTCCTTCGCATGCACATTTTCCGAAGGCAACTTCCCTGAGTCTATCTTCCAAGGCCCCTGAAGGCAGGACAAGAAGCAACGGGTGGAAACTCATCAAGGAGAGAAGCAACCTGGAACTAAGGAGAAACTTCCTGACAGTGAGAACAATTAACCAGGGGAACCACCTGCCTCCAGAAGTGGTGAATGCTCCAACACTGGAAGTTTTCAAGAAGAAACTGGACAGCCATTGGTCTGAAATGGTGTAGGGTTTCCTGCCTGAGCAGGGGGTTGGACTAGATGACCTCCAAGGTCCCTTCCAACTTTACTAATTATTATTATTATTAAGCTGAAGTGAAAGGCACGCCAATCCTTTATTCCGTGGCTCCCCTTTGAGCATTTAATTAAGCGTACGTAAAATGAACACCTGGCTATAGGAGAGAGGGATCTGTAGAAAGCAGGATCCCCCTTTCACCAGCAGGAGGGGGGTCTGAAGCACTTGGGGTCACCTGCTCAGGTGTACAGGCATGGGGGTATTTTAACCAGGGATACCCTCCCTCTACAGGCTTTTCTACAAGTGGGCATCAGTGTCAACTGTCACCTTCTTGGAGTTTGTCTCAAATGTGGAAGGAAGCATGCTGGGGAACAGCTTCAAAGCTACGGGAAGCAAGAACTCCATGAAAGGAACGACGATGAAGACGAGAAAAGGGACCAGGCGGAAGAGGTCAGCGCAGATCCGGAGGAACTGTAGACAAAAACAAGTTTCCGCTTATCGCAAGAAGAGAATGAAAACGGTCAACAGCCTTACTCCAAGCATTTTTTAAAAAAATAATCAAAGACTGAAGGTGATATTATCCTGGTAGCTAATTGACTGTATCTTTTTGGGGGGAGCTTTAACTACGTATAAAAAAAAGCTCCACGTGATCAAGCTTATCAAGCTTCTTTCTTTGACATCCTTCCTGCTTTCAACAGAGGGGAAAACAGTATTCACAAACTTTACTGCAGCAAAGGAAGCTGCAGTCTTGCACGGAGCCAATTGCAGCAGACCGCTTGGCTTCCCTCTCAGCAGAGCGTGCATAAACAGCACCCTTCACTACAATCACCACGGAGTAAAAGGGGCTGAGCATCAACTGACAGCTGAAATTTTCTCTGCATTAGAGAGAAATTGTAGACTGTGCCATGCCCGAGTCACGTGCTACTTTGCTCCACTTATGTTCACACCACAGCCGCACTTCTTGTTAAAAAAAACAACATTTTTCTTTGCAGTGTTCCAATCTGACATAACATAAATTGGCTAGCTTTTAGGCTTTTGCCAGAAAAATGAGATAACGAGGATTGATTATTATGTTTACAAGCATGATAGTAAAATCTATTCAGGCAGTCCTCGACTTACAACCACAGGTGGCACCATAATTTCTACTGCTAAGCAAGGTGGTTACTAGTCACACCCAACCTTTTTGGCCACGGTTCTTCGGGACTCCTGTGGTCATTAAACGAATCGCGCTTCCCCCATTGCCTTTGGCTCTCGGAAGCTGTCCGGGAAGGTGCAAATGGCGATCACGGGAGCCTGGGACGCGGCAGCCATTGTCAATGCCAGGTGCCAAGCATGCAAATTTTTTATCCTGTGACCAGGGGGATGCTCGCTGATTGTAACTGCGAGGACCGGCCGTCACTTCTTCCAGTGCCGTTGTAACTTTCGCTGTAAGTGGAGGATTGCGTGTGCTGGTATAACGTCTCAACCTCTGTGTTGGTGAATTATTCAAATCTGGTCCTCCTTCCTGCCCTCCCTACTCTACCTTGCACTTTATATACACACTGAATAAAGATGTTCTACAGGTTTTGTGTGCATACACACACACACACGATTTCTTTCTTAAATATTACTTCACGTTTAATTTCTTTACTTCTGATGTTTCATTTACTCAAGACAAGAACTGAACATCTAAGGCCACTTAAATACCAAAATGCCTACAATTGTTTGGTAAAAAGCCCAAGAAGAGCAGCGTGTACCACGCACCTGTCTGCGTTCCCGGCGGGTCATGGAGCTGCCGTGAAGGATCTGCCAGAGCATCCGCGCGGCAATCTTGGAATCGATCCACAACAGCCGAAAGCCGTGGTAGTAATGCTTCACCTCATCGATGACCTTCTGCCCAATGGATTTTTTAACGATGGTTTCTTCTACTGCTGGGCTGTACACAGGCCCTCCTTCTTCCAGCTTCTTGCTTTTGTCTTTAAGAGACTTCAGCGATTTTTCTACGATGGAGTCGTCGTTTCTGGACGCTGACGAGTGCCACTTCCTTACTGTAACCCAACAAGGTCCTGAGACCCCTCTGTCGGGGGATCGCCACCAGGCGTCAAACGACCTCAGGGCTACCCCCTGCCTTTCCTCTGATCCTTTTGTCCAAGCATAGCTATCTTTTGTACAATAAACGTAAGGTGAGATATTAGTGCAATATTTAAAATGGGCAGGCCTGTAAAAGAGAAAAAAGTAGACTTTAGTTAAGACTAGCACGCAATATGCTTTTCATCCCATTTATTTTGACAGGGACCACACGTCAAGTTGGCCCACCCACACTAAGTGATTGAGAAGCTTCCATTTGTTCTCCACGCGCTCAAGTGCCTTTCCCTGGCAGGAGATTCACGTCCTGGGAAAATATCTGGGAGTGGAGAAAGAATGGATGGACTCTTTGCAGATCGTCTGACAAAATGCTCTGTGGCATTCTGATCAGCGAGTTAGGTAAATGTGTTGCTGCAAAAATAAGTGGGTACAAAATGTCTGTCGGAGAGTGAAGGTCAGTGAACTGTGAAGCACAATCCAACGCGTGTATTAGTGACTTGGCAGAAGAGGGGAAGGATTAGGTGATTACGTTCAGGCGGAAGCTGCAGAGTCAGCTGCTGAGGGTGCCTCAGTTTCTACCTTTACCCTGCAATCCCCTGACTAGGCTTGGCAGCCTAAGCCCAGTTCTGTGATGATTCACTCATATAAAGCGTGCATATAATTAGATGTTCCCAGGCATAAACACTGCTGCTGCTGCTGCAGCACGCCTGAGTCTGTGAAAGCACGGAGCACGATGACAACAGGGGGGAAAACGAAGAGCTGAAAGAGAAAATGCTTCAATGCTAGAAATTCTGAATTGGCTGCTTAAACTTTCAGGCAGCAAAGGGAGATGCTACACCAAAACCCTTCAGAAAAAGCGTATTAATGTGATCTTATATTTAATGCCTTACTACTACCTCAGAAGATATTGTTAGGGATCGTAGAGAATAAAAAATGTAACAGGTGTATAATAGAGGATTGAAGTGAGGAGTGAAAAATGTTTACCAAACCAGACGTTTACAAAGAATAATACGTAGTGTTGTATATCAGATGCTATGATGCTTGATGCATACAAAGATTTTATGTACAATGCTGATTGTTTTAATAAAGGAATTTTTATACATAAAAAAAAAAAAAGGCTGGGGTGACTGGAAGCAGAGGTGGCTTGGGAGTAGCCAGGAGAAAAAAGAGACTGATGTTGACTGGGTTTGTCTGCCAAAAAGGAAAAAGAGAAGGAAAAAGAGAAGGAAAATCCAAAATTTCTGAGCAAAAAAAAAAAGAGAGAGAGAGAAAATGTTTTCGATCCAGAAAAGAAGAACGGCTGGAGTCATGCAGGCCACGAGAGAGACAGCAAAAAGGATCCCTGAAGGGTTCCAGGCAGCTCACAGCCCCCCACCGTGTCCACACACACACACACACACACACATACACACACACACCGGTCAAGCAAACAAAAGCTCAATGGCTAAGCAGAGCGAGGCTGGGCCATCTTTTCACGGGTTCTTCACTGGGTGACTCAATTCTTTCCTGGCATTTTCTCCCATGTGTTGGAAGGAATTTCCCACAATCTATAATTGCCTCTTACGAGGCTACGGAAAACAAAAATAATAATTTGAGGGCTGGGCTTGGGGTTATTTTTTTAACAGGGCACGGTGGGACATGGCTTTTGTGGGCAGGCGTGGCAGCTGCTATGCTGGTGGGCAGCAGGGGGGGGAGAGAGAGAGAGAGAAAGAGAGAGAAAGAAAGAAAAAGAGAGAAAGAGAAAGAAAAAGAGAAAGAGAGAGAGAAAAATAGAGAGAGAGAGAGAGAAAGAGACAGAGAGAAAGAATGAGAGAGAGAGAGAGAGAAAGGGAAAGAGAGAAAGAAAAAGAGAGAAATAGAAAGAGGGAGACAGAGAGAAAGAGAGAGAGAAAGAGAGAGAAAGAGAAAGAGAGAAAGAGAAAGAAAAAGAGAGAGAGAGAGAAATAGAAAGAGGGAGACAGAGAGAAAAAGAGAAAGAGAGAGAGAGAGAGAGAGAGAGAGAAAGAGAGAGAATTGGGAGAAGGAGATCGGGCACAGGGAGTCCTCGACTTACAAGTTCATTTAGTGACCGTTCAAAGTTACAACAATGCTGAAAAATGTAACCAGTGACCGTTTTTCATCATTACGACCTTCGCAAAATCCTCGTGGTCACCTGATTAAAATTCGGCTGCCTGGAAACTGGTTCGTATTTAGGACGGTCGCTGTGTCCCCGGGGCCACGTGTGATCCCCTTCTGAGACCTTCTGACAAGCAAAGTCTGTGGGGGAAGCCAGATTCACTTAACCACCAGGTGACCAACATATCAACTGCAGTGATTCACTTAACAACTGTGGCAAGAAAGGTCGTAAAGTAGGGCAAAATTCACTTAACAAGTGTCTTGCTTAATAACAGAAATTTGGGGCTCAAATGTTGCCGTAAGTCGAGGACCACCTACCTGTTTGGCCTTTGCTGTCATACGGCAAAATAAAAACAAAAGACCCCACCGACTGACTGACTCTGGGGAAAAACTCACAAGGCGGGTCTCCTTTTGACTGTGATGAAAGTTTGGAAAAGAATTTTTCTAATATAATTTATACACAAGGCATTTCATTAAATAACCAGGTGATTTACATTTGATGTATGGGCAGAAAGGCAGCATGTAAATATGGGCATTTATATTGCACACATTTTTAAATCTCTGTATGCAAAAGTCTATTACTTTATTATTACTACTCCTGGCTTCTGGTCAGATAATTTGCACGAAAGAAACTTAATTCTATGGACAGCCTTCTCCTCTATTAGAGAAAAAAAATGATATATTTTTTTCTGTGATAGTAAGCTATTCTCATTATCTGAACTTACGTGTGCACTTATGACACACTGATAACCATTCACAAACCAGGGAACCCCCAACAGCTTATCTGAAATTATTTTTCTTTGAACAAAACTTTTGAAAAAATATTCTTAAAACCATACTTGCAAATTAAAAAACATAAACCTTAAAGAATTGCTTTAATACCAATTAGTTTTAGCTTGCTGAATGTTATTAACATTCAATATGAATCTCTTCCTTCTATATATTGGTTTTATCATATGATATTTCAGTTACTTACATATAACATAAGCAGGATAAACATTTTCTACTGAAAATAGTCACATAGCTTCCTGTAAACTCCCCTCCCCTATAATCTTCCAAATAAGTGATAATTATTTCCATCCTTTCTATCTTCAAAGAGAGGGAAAATCAGCTTGTCACTCTCAGATATTACCGGCACTAGACAAAGCACCAATAATCTCTTAGGCCACCAATAACTCTGTAGGCCACGTGGCTACAGATGATGAGAGATTGAAGTCGGAAATATTTAGAGGACCACACTTCCATTTTCTGTCTTTATAATGGCAAAATTACTTTGCCATTTCTTTTCTGGATTGGATTTTTGGAAATACATTTCAAAATTATTCTGCTTCTTGCTTTGCACTACACATTAGAAATATTTAAAACGACAACAACTTTACTGTTCAAATTTAAGCCTGTTTGTACTAAGCCAAAACAGAATAACAGCCTTAAGACAGATATCTTATTTACTCAAAATATGTCCACACCTCTTAGGAAAAGATAAGTGACATCCTGTGCGGTGCCTAACTTCTCACCTTATCAACCTAAGCTGACATCCAGGTGAGATCCACCTTGCAAAGTTCCTCCTCTGGAATAAATGTGGACACATCTCACATTTCTATGTGAGCATATGAACATACGCATCTCCAAACAAGCTTGCCAGAAGTTATATTCCACCAAAGGGGAAACAAAATCCTCTAATTAAGAACTACTGACTAAATTGTACCACCTATAAAATAAGGTGTCTCCTCCATGTTAATAACAAACACTGCCAACATAGATACACCCCATTCATTGTCCGACACAAAAAATAAAATAATGGGAGAGGAATGAAATAGTGAAAGGGAAGGACCCATTGAGAAGAGAAGAAACAAAACTGGATGAATGTGGCAAAATTGTACCTGAACAGAAATGGAGAAGAAATTGAACAGAAAGACCTATTTGGGTACCGTGAAAAGGTAAAAGAACCACACAAGTATCCTCTCCTAATCGAAGGCTAAACTTTAAGCTACACCTCAAAGAAGGTTTCGGTCTTTTGTAATTATTTATTTCTTCAACCGTGGATATACACCAACTATTATAAGGCACAGGTACTTTTCAGAAGATTCCTCCTCCATTATGTAAACTGTCAAAATAAGCAGGTTACCAGTAACAATTGTGTTACAAATCTGTATACTTACAAGTCTTTTGTTAGCCTCTCGGAGGAACAGTTAAGACAAGCAAGGTTCTCCAAATAACCTACAAGTAGAACAAAAGGAGTCGTCTTGTGTAGGCAAGCCAGAAATAGGTCAGAACACTTTTACTTGTGCCAGTCTGGTATCAAAATAACTTTCTTCACACACACATTCAATGCTTCAGGAAGAAAGGCTTTTGGGGGGGTCCCGGGGGCTCCTCCCGGGAGGAAGTGAAGCCGCCTTCAGGGCTTCTCCCCCCCCGGGGGGGCTTCGAACCGCCCCGGCTGCTTCCCAGGGGTCCGCCTGGTTTCCCCCCCCCCATCAGGCCCTTGCCCGGCCCTTCTTGCTTCGGGCGGGCGGGCAGGCGGGCGGACACCCCCGGCAGGCCTGAATAAGCCTCTCAGGGAGGCATCCGAGGCCTTCCCGGCCCTCCTCATCCCAGCAGGCGGGGGTGACCTGAGGACACCCGGGCACATCCCATAATAGCGCCCCGGCCGGGGAGGGCAGAGCTCCGAGGTCTCCGGGGCAGCCGCTTCGCCTCTCCCGGCCGGGCCTCCCGCGGACCCCCCGCCCTCGCCCTCAGAGCCGCTTCCCCTGTTGGACGCCCGCCTGTCGCCGACCCACGCCGGGGGCGGCCGCGCCTCTCGCCCTCCGCCCCTTCCCGCCCTCCTCCTCCTCCTCCTCCGCCGGGCCTCCTCACCTGGCCCGGCGGCCTCTCCGCTGCCCGGCCGGGGGAGGCCCGACGCCCTCCGCGCGCAGCGCCTCAGCAGCACGAACGCCGCCATGCCTGGGCCTGCCAGCCGGTCTGCGCCTGGGCGGGGGCGGAAGTGGCCGCGGGGCACGCCGGGAGGTGGAGTCTTCCGGCCGGGGGGGGGGGAAGAAAAGGAAAAGGCGGCGCTTCCGGGCAGCGTTCGGAGGGGTCGCTGCCCTGCAAAGGGGGGGGGGCAGGGTCGGGAAAGGGACCCCGGGGGTCCTCTAGCCCGGCCCCTGCTCAGGCCAGGAGACCCCCACAAAACTCCAGACCAGCGGTCGTCTGAAAACGCTCCGGGGCTTTGACAAAGGTGATACACCCCCGTGTGTGCGTGCACAACCGCACTGGGAAGCCGTGCTTGGAACGAAGGGTTGCAAGTCGGGGACTACCTGCATAAATATGAACAGAATCCAACAGAGTCGGAAGGGGCCTTGGAGGTCTTCCAGTCCAACCTCCTGCTCAAGGCAGGAGACCCTATTCCATTCTGGACAAACGGATGTCCAGTGTCGTCTTAAAATCCTCCAGTGATGGAGCACCCAGTTTCTGGTGGCAAGCAGTTCCACTTATCGATTGTTGTCATTGTCAGGAAATTCCTCCTTAATTCCAGGTTGCTTCTCTCCATGATTAGCTTCCATCCGTTGCTTCTTGTCCTGCCTTTGGGTGCTTTGGGAAAGAATTTGAGCCCCCCCCCCTCTTCTTTGGGGCAGCCCCTCAAATACTGGAAGATTGCTCTCGTGTCACCCCGGTCTTTCTTTTCACTAGACTAGCCATACCAAATTCCTGCAACCCTTCCTCCTAGGTTTTAGTCTCCAGGCTCTTAATCATTTTAGTTGCTCTTCTCTGCACTTTTTACAAAATCTCAACATCTTTTTTGTAATGTGACCAAAACTGGCTGCAGTATTCCAGGTGTAGCCTTACTAAGGCTTTACAAAGTGGTACTAATACTTTACATCAGGGGTATCAAACTGCCAGCCCGCAAGCCGGACGCATCACTTGGAAGCTGCGCCCACAATGCCGGCAATGGCGAAACCAGCCTGATATGTTGCGCGACATCACGTGACGTCGCGAGTTTGACATGCCTGCTTTACGTGACTTTGATTCTATGCCTCTGTTAATGCAGCCTAGGATTGCACT
Source organism: Bothrops alternatus (assembly GCA_034064705.1). Taxonomy (NCBI): domain Eukaryota; kingdom Metazoa; phylum Chordata; class Lepidosauria; order Squamata; family Viperidae; genus Bothrops; species Bothrops alternatus. Next base: position 761,863 of record JARGCV010000490.1, on the reverse strand, counting down.
GGTTTTGGGGCGGCTGCCTTGGGATATACAGGCGGCCTTTGGCTTGTATGTGACAGGCCCAGCCCAAAGACGTACTACTGGCAGTCCTCAACTTTCAACCGTTTGTTCAGTGACCGTTCAAAGTTACCACAGCATGGAGAAAAGTGACTTAGGACCAATTCACACACTTGTGACCATTGCAGCATTCCCCGTGGGTCACATGATCAAAATTCACCTGCTTGGCAACTGACTCATACGTACGACGGTGGTCATGTCCCGGGGTCACGTGATCCCTTTTGTGACCTTCTGACAAACAAAATCAATGGGGAACCCAGATTCTCTTAATGATCGTTTGATTCACTTCATTGCAATGATTCAGTTAACAACCAACAAAAAAAGATCATAACATGGGGCAAAAGTCACTTAACAACTGTCTTGCTTAGCAATGAAAATTTGGGGGGGGGAGGCAATTGTGATTGTATGTCAAGGATGAGCTGTATACAAGGTCCTTGAAGCCTCTGTCTCCCAGACACTCTTCCCAAAGGCAGAAAATTCCTTTATTTTTTTTTTCTTTTGGGTTTTTATCTACCCAGAGAGATCCTGGAAATTCAAAAGCTTTTCAATTAATTTAGATGTCCTAGAACAGGGGTCTTTAAACTCCACCCTTTTATGACTCATGGACTTCAACTCCCAGAATTCCTCAGCCAGGCACGCTGAGATCCCGTCCTAGAAAAACTGTAGCCATTTAAAAGAAACAAGGCAGGCCACTTACACAGTAGGAATGTAGGCCACTGGCTTGACTTTGTGGTTTGTTATCATTAATTTGTAATTTTCACGCTGGGAGAAAGGAAAAAAGTTAAGGCGTCCATTGTTCCAAGTCAGAACAGGAAAAGAGGCCTCCCTATGCATTGGTTAAGTCTCTGATTTTTTAATAAGCCGTGATTTAACTGTTATCTGCTGAGCTACAACTGGCTTCAGAAATAATAAATTGTAACAAACCAATGATTGGTTTTACCTAGCACACAAACCAAACATGCTAATCAAAGCACACACTGACCCAGAAGTGAGTTACTTTATTTGTCATGGGGGAAAAAAGTTTGCAGGCTTAAGACAAAATTACAATGAAGGATTGTATGAAAGTCAAAAGCGGAAATAAAAGAATCTGATATGGAGAATAACAAAAAAATGGGAAATCCAGGACGAAGGACATAGCCCTCATTTTTGTGCTATCTGCACACTTCTGGCGTATATTGTTTATGCATTTTTATTAAACCAGTTTCTCCAAGGGAGATTATTATTTATTTATTTATAATTCTATTGGCTGCCCATCTTATCACAGGGTAAGTCTGGGAGGCTTACAGTCATAAAAGTATGTCCATACATATATAATGAAAACAAACAAAAAACATTAAAACCTAAGGGCATAAGGGGGGGGCGGAGTGGGGGAGGGGGATCTGTTCCCCAGGACCACCGGCTGAGTCACAGCTTCAGGCCCTTACAAAAGGACCGGAGGGTTGGGGCCAAACCCACATTGGGGAGCAAGGGGGCAGTTAAGAAATAGGAAATATAAATAAATAAAGCTTACCTGACCTCTGGCAGCTGACAACGTGAAACCCCAGCCCACCAAGGAAGCAATTTCAGGATGAAGCAGCCCTGCCCCTCCCACCGAGAGAAGAGCAGACAGAAAACCAAAAGGAACTACAAAGACAAAAATCCTCTGCCACGAAGTGAAAAGGGAAAAGCCCCAGATGAGAGGAATCACCAATGGTCAATTCTCCAAGCAGGCTTTGTGGCCAGATTAACTTTACGAGTACCGAGTATAAAATGTAATACAGGCAGTCCTCCACTTACAACGGTTCGTGTAGTGACCGTTCAAAGTTACAATGGCACTTAAAGAAGTGACCACCATTTTTCGCACTTACGACCATTGCAGCATTCCCCGGGTCACGTGACCCAAATTCACACGCTTGGCAGCTGACTCATATTTATGACGGTTGCAGCGTCCCAGGGTCACCCGATCCCCTTTTGCGACCTTTTGACAAACAAAGTTAGGGGGGAAACCAGATTCACTTAACAACGGTGGCAGGGAAGGTCGTAAAACGGCAGAAATTCACAAATTTCTCACATGGCAACATACATTTTGGGCTCCGCTCTGGTCGTTGAGTGGAGGACTCCCTGAGTTGGGGAGGGGCGTTCACTGCTAGGCAGATGCGAGCTTTCGTTCCCAGCCCTGCCCTCCCTGCCTTGATCCCTGAGGCGGCTGATCCCGGATCCCCCAAGCAAGATCTCTCTTCCCGGCCTCCGTCTTATCGGCCCCTCCTGCAGGTTTGCTTTGGCTTTCCCCACCGAGTCCGGCCTCGGCCTGGCTGTCCGGGGCTCCTTGGAGATCAGATCCGGAGTCACCTCAGTTTTCCTGGTTCTGGTTTTCCACAGCCCCCCCCCGCCCGGCCGCTCTTTTCCCCCTTCGCCTAGAAGAGGCCCGAAGTGAGATCCCGAGGCTGGGCTCCCGGTCCGAGACTCCCAGCCCTCCCCGCTGATCGGCCCCACCGCCGGCCCTCGTCTCCGGGGCAGCCACCATTGCCGAGCCTGCCCGGCGCCACCTTGGGGGGGGGGAAAGGGAGGGCCCGTCCAGATGCCCGGGGCTCCCCTGCCCCATCCCGGCCGCGCTGCTCCCTCTGCAAGGCGGCCAGGAGCCCCGGCCCGTCCGCGGGGAGTAGCGGGGGGCTGCGGGGCCCATCCTGCCCGGGGGGGGGTCGCCCCGGGGCCTTTGTGTGCAACAGGCGCTCTTTGTGCCGGGAGGCCCGGCCGGAAGGGAGGGGGCTGCCCTGCTCCGCCCAGAGCTTCAGCCGGGAGCCCGCGGGCGCCAGGCTGCTGCTGGGGGACCCCGCGGGGCCGAAGCTCTCCGAGCTGGGGGGACGCGGGGGGGGCGGCGGCGCCGGGTCCCGCGGGCGGCCCAAGGGGAGCCCCGGCCGCCCCGCTTCCCCTCCGGGGGCTCCTTCCTCCTCCTCCTCCTCCTCGGGGCGTGCCGTCTCCGGGCTGTCTTTCCAGCGGGAGCGGCTCCCTCGCTCCTGCCTCCCTTGGGGGGCCGGGGGGAGCCGACGGGGGGGAGCCGACGGGGGGGTCCCCGTGGGGGGGGGCGGAGGCGCCCGGGCTCCGTCCTCGGCGGCGGCGGCGGCGGGTTTGAATGGGGCGCGGCGGGGCCTCCGGCGGCGCGAAGGCGGCGGCGCAGCCAATCAGCGCGGGGCATTTTTCGCGCTGGTTTCGGCTGGCGAGGAGGCGGGTCCGCGGGGCGGTTGGGCGGCCGGCCGGGGCGGCAGCGGCGGGAGAGGCGGCCAGCCGGAGCAGCCAGCCAGCCCAGCGCCAGGTCAGTGCACGCCGGAGCCCCGCGGGCCGCTCCCCCCCCTTTCCCCACCCCCCGCCCGCCCGCCCGGCCCGAGGCGCCCGCCCGCCCGCCCGCGCGGCGCGCCCGGCTCTCCATCCCTGCAGGCGGCGGGCGAGGCGGGGGTCCCCCTCCCGCTCCTCCCGCTCCTCCCGCTCCTGCGTCCGGGCCGGCGGGGAGGCCATGTTGGCTCCCTCCTCCGGCTGGCCTGCTGGATGCGGGGCGGGGAGCGGAGGCGGCCACGTGCGGCGGCGGCGGCGGCGCTTTCTTCGCCCGGCCCGGGGGGCGCAGTAGCCGCCGCAGCCGCCGGAGCCGCCACGCGGAGCAGCGGCCAGGCCGTCCCGGGCGCCCCCGGCGGGGACGGGGCGGAGGCGTTGCGCGGCGGGCCCGGCCCCGCGTCCTCCCCGGATCCCCCCCCGCCCTTCGGCCCGGTCCCCGAGGCCGCCCTTCCATCCTCCTTGCGGGGAGGCTTCCTGTCCGCCGCGCAGGGTCGCTCCTCTGGCGGGCGGGCGGGCGGGCGGCCTCCCTCCTTGCCTGCCTGCCTGGGGGAGCCCGCGGGGCGTCCCCGGGGACCGGGCGCCTCTCCGGGTGGCCCGAGGCGCGGCGGGCTTAGAGGCGCTGGCGGCGCTGCCCTGCCGCGGGCGGCTCTCCGGCTGCCTTTCTGCCCGGACCACGCGGGGACCCTCCGGGCTTCCCGGCCGGGCCGATTTCCTCCGCCGCCGGTTTTGGATCCCGGGCTGCCCGTCCTCGCTTTCTCCCGGCGGGCTTTCCGGAGCGGAGTCCGGGCTTATCTGGGACTTGAGGCGACGATGCTGGGATCCGCTGCGTGCCCGTCGCGACCGGGCTGGGCCGGCCGTCCGTCCGTCCGACCGGCGGTTTGCATGCCTGGTCGGAAGGAAATACAAAGAAGAATCGCACCGGCTCCGCATCGCGTCTCCAATTGAGAAGGCAAAAGTTCCGCCTTTTGCAGCCTCCGACGAGTCTCCCGGGCAGCGCTCGCACCGGAGCGCCTCCCGGCTGGCTGGCTGGCAGGCAGGGCGCTCCCGGGGCTGAAAGGCGGGCAGGGACCGTCCCCGGGTGGCGGCAGCAACGTTTTGTATCCGGCTGGACTCCGGGGGGGGGGGAGAAGAGGCGGCTGCTTGGAAGAGCCGCCCCTGGCTGGAAGCGGCCGGCGGGCCCCATCTCGGTCCCCATCTTGGACGGCTTTGTGCCTGGGGGGGGCGGCCGGCCTGGGGGTCGGGGGGGGCTTCCCGAGGGCCCCAAAGCTCTCCGCGTTTTAACTGCATCGTCCAAGAAATCTTTCCTTGCTGTGGAGCTGACAGCAGGCCTCAGATTCCCTTGGCCCTCCGGATCCTTTGAATGCCATGGAAATGCTCAGCCTTTAAGGGTCCGGTTTGGCCCGGTGGCATCAGGCGTGGAGCCAGCCCCCCCCCCTTCCCTTCCCTTCCCTTCCCTTTGTGAATTCTGGTTTAATGGTTTAACAGGTGTGACCCTTAAGCCTATGTGGCCGATTCAGCCTTTGTGTATTGATTGATGTGTCTCCAACCTGTGGTCAATGGCTTTGAGGGCCCGTAAAAGTTTCAGAAATATCTCACAGGCATCTTTTTTGTTCTTCTGAAGTGAGGGTCATCCAGTATCCAACAAAACACGAGTTTCTCCTCCGACTATAACAAAGAGCCAGCGGCTTTATTCCCCAAGACTCGATTTATTGGTCCGATTTGGGCCATTATCGGCGTTACAATTTTAGATGAGTAAGTTTTTGTTCTATCAAAGTGGGCATTCTCTCGCCAGTTTTGATAAAAGTTAAATCTGTGCACATTTTTTTTAAAAAAAAACCAATTTGGAATTAATCTCTGTTACTCGGTAAAACGGGGTGACTTATTTATGTTTCTTTATTAAATTCATATGCTACCCTTCTCCCCCAGTAAGGTGAGGGGGGTTTTTTTGGGAGAAATTGTTTGTTTGTTTTTCAAATCTGCAAATCAAGATGCTGTTGCTTTAAAAGTTAACTTTGGTGACTGGATCCCTTGAGCAGCAGCATTTTTTAGGTTTTTGGAAATTCCTGAAAAAATATATGTTACTTTAATTAGTGGTTTGGTCTCGCACAGAGACACAAGGTTCAATTCACATTTTGTGAATCATTTAAGCACATACGGTTCTTTTTTCCATGTACTCATCCAAATTATTAATAAAAAAATGGTACAGGACAGTATAAGGCCCTACACAAAATTGTGTGGTGCCGTATTTGGTGGTACTTCAGTTTCACGGGAATTGCTGATTGTGTGATTGTAAATTGACTCTATAGTAGTCCTTTAAATTATCCCATCATCTAACCAAGGATCTGCTAAGGAATCAAGAAATAAGATAAGGTTGGCCTCAAAAGATTTGTTTCTGACTAATCCTTCCTGATTACTAACGATTGCTGCGTGATTTTCAAGCTGTTACAGATTAATTTCTTTTATGATCTGCAGATCATCAAGTTTCTTTAATATTCTAGCCAGTGTTTCTCAGCATTGGTGACTTTAAGATGGCTGGACTTCAGCTCCCAGAATTCCCCAGCTGTGCTGGCTGGGGGGATTCTGGGAGTTGAAGTCCAGCCATCTTAAAGTCGTCAATGTTGAGAAACACTGTTCTAGACTATAGTTTACCTGGTCCTAGAGATTTAGAAAACAAATAGGTATTTCCTGGTTGTGTTTTCCTAAACAAGATTGAGCCTTTCCTCTTAATTCTTCTTCCATTTATGCAACCATTTCTCCAACGTGGCTGCTACTTCCATTTCCTCATCTAAGGCGTCCCTAAGCAAAGTCTGTTTGATGGCTTGTATATTATTCTGTCTTCTGAGGGAGCAAGTTCAGAGCCAGATAAATTGGGAATTTCCTGAGAGGAATTTGTCTTGCAGAAGGGGTGGTCCCTGAGGATGTCAAGATAATTCATTTCTTCCACCGGTGTTTCTTGGAAAGACCAATGCTTGCTGGTGGAAACAGTGGAAAATAGACGCTCAACAACTGTGTAGGTAGTGCTTGACTTAAAACCGTTCGTTTAGTGACTGTTTGAAATTACAGTGGCACTAAAAAAAAGTGACTTTTTCACTTACGGCCATTTTTCACACTTACGATCGTTGCAGCATCCCCATGGACATGGGATCAAAATCAGGTCCTCGGCAACCAATTCATATTTACGACGGTCGCGGAGTCCCGCGATTACGTGATCCCCTTTTGCGACTCCTCATAAGCAAAGTCAACGGGGACGCCAGATTTGCTTAACAGCCGTGTCACTAACTTAATAACTGGAGTGATTCATTTAACAACTGCAACAAGACAGGTCGTAAAATGGGGCAGAACTTAACCATCTCACTTAGCAACAGAAATTTTGGGCTCAATTGTAGTCTTAAAGCGAGGACTACCTGTACTCCTTTTAATGTATTCCTCCGCTTCTCTCAGCCCCATGGAGCTGATCAGTGCAGTAGGGATGGATTTTAAAAAATACAGGTAGTCCATTATGGCCGTAAGTCCTTATGGTCATCAAATGGGTTGATTGACGTGATTTTGCTTGACACTTGATTTGGTTGTTAAAAGGAACGTTGTGCTCGTTAAGCAAACTCGTTTCCTGCTGTGCTACAGTTTTGCGGAAAATTGGAAGTGTCGGTTCTGAGTAAAACATGGTCACGTGACTAAAAAATCGGCGGTGAGGGCGGCCATGTTGCTGAGCGTCCGAAGTGCAGGTCACGTGACGGCAGAGCCTCTGATCTGGGCCGCAAGTTCCCTGTTTCCGGGTAATTAATACATTTGGACAGTTGCTGAGTGACCGGTCATAAGATGAGGACTGCACCTTCTCCCTTTTGTGTCTTTTCAGTTCCTTTTGTGTAGTTTTCCTTTTCTTCCTCCTTCCACATTGATTCTCACGTTCTGGTGCTAGAAATCCGGGTGTATCTTGTTTGTTGCATCTGCTTTCAACATTATTATTTATTACCCATAGTTTGTCTGTCCTCTTCCTCAGTAGCCTTTCAGGATTTTTGGCCCTGCATAAAAGCATCCGTGGAGGCTTAGTTGAAACCCTCCTGATCCAGGTGGCCCACATTTTGCTAGTTCTTGTGGTCTCAAGGCCTCTGCCCTGCCTTCCTCTGGAGAACTTGAATCGAGGAACGGGTTTTCCCCACTGACATAATTTATACAGTCTAATGTACCAGTAAAGGAGAATACTTGTAGCTCGGAGTCCGAGTTGAACTGTGGGGTCCTGGGCGCTCTCTGAGCTGGCTTGTTTCCTTGCAGACGTTTCATGACCCAGCTAGGCAACGTCATCGATGCTAGGAGGGAGTTCTGGCTACAACTGAGGATGTGACCCGGTTTAGGTAATGAGATGTTTGCAAAGAAACAGCCGAGCTCAGAGAGCATCAGGCACCCCTCATGGTCTCGTGTGCAGGGAGTCCACGGCTTACAACAGTTCGCTTAGTGACTCTTTCAAGTTACGATAGCACTGAAAATTTATATATTTATTATTTATTTATTTAATTCGATTTCTATGCCGCCCTATTCCGAAAACTCAGGGCGGCTTACAACATAAACAGTAACATATAGAAATCTGACATTAAATACATTATAAAACGTATGACCGTTTTACACACTTCTGACCATTGCAGCATGTCACAGGATCAAACTTCAGACGCTTGGCAACAGACTCACACATTTATGACAGTCACAGCGTCCCGGGGGTGTCGCCTGATCCCCTTTTGCGACTTTCTGACAAGCAAAGTCAATGGGGAAGCCAGATTCACTTAACAACCGTGTCACTAATTTAACAACTGCAGTGATTCCCTTAACAAACGTGGCAAGAAAAGTCGTAAAATGGGGCAAAGCTCATTTCACAAATTTCTCACGTAGCCCAGAAATGTTGGGCTCTGTTGGAGTCATAAGGCGAGGACTGCCTGTGGCTGCTTAAGCTATTATACCTTCCAGGGACAGATGGGCTGATGGAGACATTGTGCCCCAGACTTCTCCCTCTAGAATTCCCAAGCTCCCATGGTGTTACACATTTTTGTCCTCTTTTTAATACCATTTTGTTCCTATAGGAATTAGAAGGGGGGGGAATTATTGGCAGGGGGCTCAGTAAGTACTGGAAATTGTTTTGTCACATCCTTAATATTTGCTCCTGGCAAACAGCGTGTTTCACATACCGATGAGTGGAGTTGGCACAGATTTGTTGTGAGTCACCAACTACCACGAGCTTCAGTTGACTTGGTGCAATTACAACTTCTCTGCCTGTCAGGGATCCGTCATCCTGTCTCCTGTTCATAATCATATTTTATATTTATCTCTTTTCTTTACAGGTAGACCAAACGTGGCTACCTTTGTGGCATAGCATTGGTTATGTAGGCCTTGCAGTGGTATGTTTCTGCCTTGTTAACATGCACACATCATAATTAAATTAGGCCGGGCTGGAAAGCTTTTAAAAATCGTACTTTAAGGCAGTGCATTTTAAAAGGAGGATCTAATGTCTTCAATATTCAAATATTCCTTCTTATTACTGAAATAGACTCTTGCTTTTGGGGTTTGTTGTTTTTTGGTCACAATAGACTTGGATTCCTAACCCTGGCAATTTTCAGACTTGTGGGCTTCAACTCCTAGAATTCCGCAGCCAGCTCTGCATCTAAAAGTCTTAAAATAACATAAACAGATAATGAAAATGGTTAAAAAGCAAAATAAGAAACCTTAGGATGAAGACAGGTGTACTCCATTTGCAATTTTTTCCCTGTCCTTTTGTGTCCACGTCACACATTCTGGTCAGAGAATTGATGCTAAAAGGGCACTTGCTGTGCTCTTTCACAGTACAGAAAGAAAACTTGAAAGTGGGCAGAGAAGACTAACAAAGATGACAAAGAGTCTGGAGGCTGAATCGTATGATGAATGGTTGAGGAGGGACCTGTTCTCCACAGTACCAGAGGGGAGGAGAAGGGTGGAAGCTGGTGGTTCAAGGGAGATCCAATCTGGAACTAAGGAGAAGCTTCCAGACAGGGAGAACAATCAATGGAACTGCTCCATCACTGGAGGTTTTCAAAAAATAGACTGAACAGCCATTTGATTGGGATGGCATAAGGCCTCCTGCCTTGAGACGGGATTGGACTCGAACAGGGGTAGGCAACCTTGGCTCTTTTATGACTCGTGGACTGGGAGTTGAAGTCCACAAGTCATAAAAGCCAAGGTTGCCTACCCATGGACTAGAAGACCTGTTAAGATCCCTTCTAGCCCTTGGATTCTATGATGGCTATGGTTTGTTAGTTCAAGGTGTAAAAATTGTGGGAAAGGGAAGAAAAATATACATGCAGTAATTTTTACCATTCTTTTTTTTTTAGACAGAAAGCTATTTTTGTTGAATAAAATTAATTACAGGTAGTCCTTAAGGGGAAGACCATATCTGTTTAGAATGAATTCAAATTTGAACTCATGAATGCTTAGATCAGGGGTTCTCAACCTTGGCAACTTTTAAGACTTGTGGACTTCAACTCCCAGAATTCTGGGAGTTGAAGTCCACAAGTCTTAAAGTTGCCAAGGTTGAGAACCCCTGGCTTAGATATTCGTTTTATGGAATGTCTATACCAGTGATGGCAAACCTAAGGCACAGGGGCCAGAGATGGCACGCAGAGCTCTCTCTGTGGGCACGCGCACCGTCGCCCCAGTCCTAGGCCTTCAGCTGGGTTTTATAAAACCTTTTCGCTTTCGGCTTTCACCATGTACAAAAAAAAAGGTTCAATCAATCAGTCAATGTCAACTTCTCGCAGGAAAAAAAAGATCTTGCAAAGTTGGAATTGATCGAACTTTTTAGTCCCACCCAGTCTGCCATTACCATCGGAGCCACGCCCACCCAATGGGCCACGCCCACCCAGCACCCGACGATGCATAAGTGGGTTTTGGGTTGCAGTTTGGGCACTCGGTCTCTAAAAGGTTTGCCATCACTGGTCCATACTGCCATCGTGATACAGACAGAATTCAAGAGGACATAATCAGCAATATAATAAACTGCAAAAGTATAACGCAGATCCAAAAAATACTGTATATACCCAATATACCAGATGGCCTCACACTGTGCTCAGACCGCATAATGTGTGTCTTCTGGAAGGGGGGGAGGGGCGGCTTTTGGGTCAAGCTGAGTGAGCATTTAAGACCTGGTGAAGGGCTGGACAGCTGAGGAACTGCAGATGTCTTCACAAAGGGAGGAAGAACCCAATTCGAGTCCTGTCTGCAAAGCCCAATAGGTGAGAAAATTCTAGAGTGGGTCCTAAAGACACAGAGTTAATTCAGTACTTGCCAAGCACCGGGTGTGACCTGGTCAAGAACAAATCTGTTCAGTCTAACCTTATCTCCACTCTTGACTGAGTCATTTCCTTGGTAGATTGTGAGAAGAGAATGCTACAGATACCCTGACAAAGCACCCCATTACAGGATACACTGATTAACAGGCTATTTAAATGGGGGCAGAATGGTGAGATGGAAGGGGGGGGAAATCAAAGCTTTTATCAGTGGCTCCTAGTTAAAATTGGAGAAAAAGTATTGAGTGGAAGGCCGTAAAGTTAAGTTGAGCATCTTTGATAAATAAATGTGTGGACACGTCTTGAATCCTGAATTTTTCAGTATTTTTTTGTTATTGACTGGTCTAAAGAAGCAGAAGGAAGAAATTTGGATAGCGGGCTGATAATCTCAGAATAAAGTTGGGGAGAAATTAATTGCAGTAAGGAAACAAGCATCAAATGCACAGGTGTGGCATCGTCATACAAGTAGTTTTCATTTAAACCCCTAATTGGGACTAGTCCCTAATTGGGTAGTCCCAAATTGGGTAGTCCCAGTTGTGGTTGGGGCCTCCCATCCATCTATCTCACCTCACCTCACCTCTTGGCTGCCCTGCATTTTACCACCTCCACCCCCAGTTAACTTTTGCCATGTTAGGCTTCATGAGAAGAAATAATGGGGAATAAGTATATTTTGCCCTGGTCAAAGTTTCCCTTGAGTATTTTGTCTAACCCTAAGCATTGCATTGAAGGATTTAGCAAAAAAAAAGGTCAGGATGAGAAATTAAATCATAAGAAGAGATATTGAAGGGGTTGGACCAGTTCAATGGGGATATTGCAGCACTCTTCATATACCTGAAAAGATGTTGCAAGACGTTGGTCAAAACTCTTATTGTTTCAGAGTGCAGGACATCCAAGCATGCTTTGAAGTTATGGGAAAGCAGATTTTAATAGAATATTATGAAACACTTGTCTTATGGAACAAACTTTGCAAGAGAGATGTTGGGCTTCCTTTCTTTGGATAGATGCAGACCTTGGATAGCCATCTATGTGGGACCCTTGAATTTGGATTCTGCACTCAACATGAGTTGGATTCAGTGGCTACTCTAACTCTGATTGTGTGGACATTGGCAAAAAAAACCATGAATTTAGTTTTTACTAGACAACCCGTGTCCCCTTGCCTCATCCTTTCTGAGATATTTCCTCACCTGATTCCCCCCAACACCTTCAACAACGTTGGAGCTTCTAATGTCCTTCCTTCACTGGAAAAGTTGGGATAGATTCGGAGAGGGCATCTGACTTGACCTGTGTAGCACAGTCAAACATCAGCACAGGAAATGTTTTCATGACATGTCATGAAGTGTTTTATGATCAGTTCTCCGGAATAGGGCGGCATAGAAGTCAAATCAAATAAATTAAATAAATAAATTTTTCTGTTATAACACGTTTTATAAAGTTTCAACTTCACAGGCGTCATGGGTCAGATATTGGACACATTCTGAAATGAGGCACTTGGGTTCAAAACATTTTACCCCGTAATGCACTCTTCTGCCTATTAAAGCTTAGGGGAAAGGAGGTTTTAGTAGTCTATGGATAAGTTGTCATCATCATCAACAACCCTTTTGTAATTAGATCCAGGTAACTGAGAACCTCTAATTAAAATCACAGTAAGCCCACCATAATTACATGTTGCATTGTTCTTTAAAAGGATTTAGATTAGCTTTTCATGACTTAATTCTCCAGTCAACATGGACGTAGCTCAGAAGTCGGGGATGTCCACCTATCCAGTAGCTGATTATAGGGTGAGCTCCTTGGGCTCCTTCTAATGGGTTCATTGATGCGTGGCGATTGGATCAACAATTGCTTTCTGTTGGAGAGGCTGATATTTTGTAGGGGTTTTTCCCGCCCCCTCAATGGGCATTTTTGTGTGTTTCTAGGGCAGGGATCTTCAAACTTGGCCCTTTTATGACTTGTGGACTTCAACTCCCAGAATTCCTCAGCCAGGCACTGGGAGTTGAAGTCCACAAGTCATAAAAAGGACAAGTTTGAAGACCCTGTTCTAGGGCTTAGGATATTTTCTGTGAATTGCTTGTTTCAATAGTAGGTAACTGCACCCGTGGTTTTCAGCATTTGCAACTATCGGATTTGGATAGCGTATTTGCTTTCCGTATATATTACATACATATTTCAAATGTTTGGAATATTTAGTATTCCAAAAGAGCTGTGGAGTCCCCGTAAGCTGTGGGCTCTGGGCCTACGAGTGGTCCTCTTCTGATTTATGGATTATGCAGTGAGTTGCTGAATGGAATTTCAGAACTTTGATCGTGAAAGCAGTGGTTGGTTTGTTTTTATCCCCATGTGAGCATCAGTATTATTTTTTAAAAAAACCAACATTGGAAGCTTTATTAAAAACGAAACTTTTCCATTGGAAGTGATCCACCATTCGAATGTAAAGCTGTATTTGTAAAGGGGAAAGGTGAACTTGCTTTATTTTGTAGCTGGAAGATGAATGTTTAAATTGTTTCCTAGCTTGCACTCGGTTAGATCAATTATTTAATTGCTATAAATACCCTGCAGAATGCAAGCTCATGTGTCAAGATAGATCAAGATTGGTTTGTCAAAGAGTTTGATACAGTTGCTTTGTTTCTTTTCCTGCATGTAGCCGTTGCAGCTCAGCAAAACAATATAATTTTATATTATGTCCTGTTGGTAAATCTAGATACAGAATGAGGCATATACCTAGATATCACACAGCAAGATATATCACAGTTGCATGCTGATTGTTTTCTTAATTTGACTTTGTACATATATTTCCAATTAAAGGGAGCTCCAGGTTCCTTCTGCTGCCTTGACCATGTTTCTGATGATGATGGTTGGAAACTCATCTGGGTGGACCCTTTGGGGAGATTTGCACATTCAGAAATGTGTGCTTATTTGTGTTATTTAAGCTTGTGGCCCTGGGCATGTCTGAACATAGTTGGGATGTTTGCAAGTCTTCTGTCTGGCTAGCTGTCATACAGGCTTGATGGATAGTATCGCTACGGATTTGAACATTTCATACCCAAATCTCCTGCTGTCTGCGTCTGTCCCGTTGCTCTCTCTAGACCTGGTTACCTGGTGCCCTCCTCTCTGCCTCAACCCCCCCCCCGCGCCCCTCTGGGTCCACCCAGCAGGCCATAGTGAGCAGGGAGGATGAACCGTTGGCCAATTCCCCTTAGTCTCCCCACACACATACACACACACACACCGATTGCCCTCTTGTTATAAACATTCTGAGGCCTTCCGCCTTTGATGTGTGGAGTTCACCTGGTGGAGATAAGCAGACAGATGGAAGGATTCAGCAGGAGCCTTTTCTGAAATTAAAAAAATTAAGTTCAGCTTCCGTGGTTTTCAGTCCTGAACTTAACATTTGTTGCATTTATCAATTGCAGAGAGTCCTCAACATACGACGTAATGGAGACCTGCCCGTTATGCTCATATATCAAGATGGTTATAAATTGATTCCATCATGTGACTAACCAGTCATACACTCAAGGATTATCTGCACAACATTCCATGTGCAAACCATCACTAAATCATTCTGCATTTGCATCCTTCTGTTTGTCTTTGGCATTTTACCCCGAAGAACCACCTGTCAGTCTCGGCTTCCTTGGGATGAAAATTTCTCAGAGGTTTCCCCGGGAATAACGGGGCAAAGGCTACGAGGCCGTCGGTTTGACTGGGTTGCATGATTTCTAAATCCTAGCAGTTTTAAGTCCGGGGCAAGTTTGCAACTGGCACTCAGCAGCTTTTGTGCTACGAACAGGAATGAGTCATTTCTATCCCACATCCTTTAATTTCCTGTCAAGATCAGCCTCCTGTTTATTTGCAGCTTGTTTGTGCCTTGGTTGGATTTGAATGGAGTCTTGTTATTAGCAATCGTCCTTAGCTCCCGTATTTTTCTAGACCTTCGAGTCTTTCCTGTGTTTCTTAGGTACTTTGTTTTAATGCATCCTACAAAATTGACCAGCCAAAACAATGCCTGGTTAACAGGAGTAGGAATTCTTCTCTCTCTCCCCTTCTCCCCAAACAGAATAGGAATAAAATACAATTCCAAGTAAACAACTCAAAGTAATACTCTCTGTCTGTGCTTGTTCTTTTATTGGCGGTCTTATGCTGTAATACTGTAAAATAGCAAAATGTTTGTACTTGCCCTTTTTCAAAATGCGTATTGTCTCGCTCTGAGAATTAGCTAGAACAATTCAATATGATTTTTAAAAGTAGGGAACATGAATATTTTAGAAGTTACGCTGCCCAATCCGTCTCAGATATTTGGATTATATTATTTTGGTAGCTTATTTTGGTCATATTATGCTCAGTATGCAACCTCCAGGTCTAACAATACAATTTTGTTGCTTTGTTTTATTTATGCAGAAATATAAACAAACTGGAAACATCTGTGATGGATTTCAAAAGTAAGCCACTGCTGCTCCCCAAGAAAGGAGCCAACCACATCAAGATGAAGCCGGTCCCTGAGATCCTGGGGAATCCCACCGGAAGGCCCCCCAGCTGTGAAGTGAGCCGAGAGTGCTCTGTTTACCTGGGCAAGGCCCACCTTTCCGCCACACTACAGGACGATGTCGTGCCGAAATACAACGGCCGCGACGGCCTCCCCTACATCCCCGTGGAGAAGCTCCAAGACCTCACCTCCCGCGTCTTCAACGGGGAGTCGGGAGCGCAGGAGACCAAACTGCGCTTTGAGTCTCAGGAGGGCAAGGAGGCCGGGACGCCCCCCAACACTACCCCAGCCAAGAACGGCTCGCCGGAAATTAAACTGAAAATCACTAAAACGTACATGAACGGGAAGCCTCTCTTTGAGTCCTCCATCTGTGGCGACGGTGTGCTGGAGGCCGCTCAGGCGGAGCAGATGGAGCCCAACCCGGCCAACAAGGAGAAGAGGAGCAGGAAGAGGAGCATCAAGTACGACTCCCTACTCGAGAGGGGCTTCGTGGAAGCGGCGTTGCTGTCCGGGTCGTCTGGTTCCTCCTGCGACAAGGTACAGCGGGCCCCCTTGGTTCCTTGCGACCGTCGGGCGGTCAGAATGTGCAGTCTGTTGGCTAGCAAGTTTTCAGACTTCTGCTCCAAGGATTAGTTACAGGGGTTCTCAACCTTGGCAACTTTAAGACTTGTGGACTTCAACTCCCAGAATTCCTCAGCCAGCTTTGCTGGCTGAGGAATTCTGGGAGTTGAAGTCCACAAGTCTTAAAGTTGCCAAGGTTGAGAACCCCTGGATTAGTGTGTCCCCGGTTTCTGAAAATGTAAATGCACCCTTGGTCGGCTTTGGTAGAATACAGAATACAGGGGGTCCTCTGCTTAACGACAGTTTGTTTAGTGACCACTCAAAGCTACAATGGCACTGAAAAATGTGACTTGTGACCGCTTTTCACAGTTACGACCTTCGCAGCTCCCCAGGGCCACGTGGTCAAAATCCAGATGCTTGGCAACCGGTTCACATTTACGACGGTCACGGTGTCCCGCGTTCACATGATCCCCCCCTCCCCCTTTTGCGACCTCTGACAAGCCAAGTCAGCGGGGAAGCCAGATCCACAGAGCACTAACTTGTCACTGCAGAGCTTCATTTAACAACTGTGGCCCAAAAGAAGTCATATAATGGGGCAAAACTCAACAGATGTCTCACTTAGCCACAGAAGGTTTGGGCTCAGTTGTGGTGATAAGTCGAGGACTACCTGTACGACCATACAATTGTCTAGCAGCAATATAGAGGTGGCTTACTGTTGCCTTGATTGGGGGTAGTTTTTCAGCTCCCAGGCTGATGTCCTTCATCTAAAATAAATCAAGGACAGCTATGGCCCCTTTACATGAAGCCTGTGGACTTCAAATCCCAGAATTCCTGAGCCAGCCTTTGCTGGCTGAGGAATTCTGGGAGTTGAAGTCCACAAGTCTTAAAGAGGCCACGCTTAAGGACCCCTGCTCTAGAACAGCGGTTCTCAACCTGTGGGTCGTGACCCCATTTGGGGTCGAACGACCATTTCACGGGGGTCGCCAAACAATGCAGTCCGCCATTTTTTCCCCCTTTTCCCCTCGGCCGGCGCAGGGGGCAGCAACGCACATGCGCGGTGTGGGCCGCCACACGATGCGCGGTGCAGGTCGGGGTCACAGCCTGAAGAAGGTTGAGAACCGCTGCTCTAAAGGATGTGCATCCATTTCCAGAATCATTTAGGTCCCCCCCCCCCGTTTCTCCCATCTGATACTCCTTGTGTGGGTGTGAGTGGTAGGATGTTCTCCTGGTTCTGCTCTTCTGGAACAGGAAGGATGGGGTCCAGAGTAGATATAAAACCATCCAGAAGATTTAGAAGTGATTGTGACTTCAGGTTATGCTGCTTGGAAGTTATGGAAAGAGTTGTATTTTCCGCAGTGTTGCTTTTTTTTTTTTTAAATACATTGAGCAAAATTTGCTTCGAACGTTGTGAAAAGGAGAAAAAATAGCTCTCAAATCAGAGAATAATAATGCTAAACCAGAACCAGTCATGTTAATAGTGTACTATTGGATGTTGAAAAGGTTTGGATCCAGATGTTTTGATGTACTTCCAGCTATTTTCAGCAATATGATGCTTGTCCTGCTCTGCTGGTCATTTTTCTGTCTATCCATTGGTGATCCTAGAGGAAAGGCCGGTAATATTTCTGCAATCACTTGCAATCTTTATTTCACTCTTAAGATAATTCATTGCAACTGCCTGGAGAGCATCACTGAAAAAAGTAAAATAATTTTGAGTTTTAAAATAAAGTGTCCGATAAGAGTCAAGGAGAAAAAAAGTGCAGGAATTGTTTTAGTTCTGGTGTCAGACTCAAATCATTGTCACATGTCCAGATTTCAAACTTAATTCCTTATCTTCCAGCTACCATACGTAAATTTTCTAGTCTACAAAGTTCATACTTCTGACTCCCTACTTTCACAGCTATTTGGAGATGGCACCCTTAACACGCTCCTAAGTTTTGAAATGTATTCTTGCTTATAAAAAATGGGTTTTCAATATAAATATATCAGTATTAGAAAGCATGAAAGGACGCCGTGAGGCAGAATAAATATGGAAGGG
The DNA here is from genome assembly GCA_034064705.1 of Bothrops alternatus. NCBI lineage: Eukaryota > Metazoa > Chordata > Lepidosauria > Squamata > Viperidae > Bothrops > Bothrops alternatus. Next base: position 744,135 of record JARGCV010000490.1, on the reverse strand, counting down.
AAGGAAATGGTGGGGTGGCACATCTGGGTCTCCTGGCGAGGTTTCCTTCCGTCCCAGTTTGAGCCACAGCTGATACCAGATCCCGCCGCTACCCCCACCCCCACCCCGGCCTGGTGGTCAGAGATAGGGAAAGTGGTGGTTGATGAGTAGGCCTACTTTAGAGAGTGCTGAACTTGACAAGGAGTCAGTAAATAGTCCTGATTGAATGCACGGCTTCCTGTGACATACAATATTAAATATGTGGGGATTTAATATTAAATATATGAGGAATACATGTAGAGTATGATCATAAACCTACGTCAGTGCAATGCTTTTGTACTATGAAGGGGTGAATTAAGCTCTCCCCCCCCCTTACAATCATTGGCTGTGTTAAAAACTGAAATCCACCGAAGAACGGGCTTGTCCCTGGAGAATGCCGTTCTCTTTGTCTGCTCCGTCCTTGTTCAGGACAGGACCCAGTTAGAATTCCCAGTTGGGTTCCACTCCGTTGAGGCGGAGGCGTCTGGCCTATTTTTAAGTTCAGAGTACCCCAAATGTAGGACAAAGCAGAACATTCCTCAACTGCCCTCTTGAGATTGAGAACCTGCTCTTAAGTTTTTTATCAAAGGAGGGCTTTGCCCCAAAGGTGCTTTTTTGGTCTAGACCGAACCAAGAAAGTCCTGTTTGGGACAACCATGACCTGCATGTCTGAGAATCTCCGTAGACAAAGTAGGGCTTTGGTCTTGTGTAAAACAGAACTCCGAGGACTCGCTTTGGACCTTTCTCCAGAAATCCTCTGTCGGGGCCCCTCTCAAACACATGCTAAGCCCAACAGGGCCAGCCCAAATGTCATTTCTGGCTAAGGAGAAGAGAGTTGCCTTGTAATTTTAGACATATCATATCTGGGTAGATTTATATTGGGATAGGAACTGCTTGGTTACATAGTAGTAATAATAATAATAATAATAATAATAATAATAATAATAATAATAAAGTTGGATGGGACCTTGGAGGTCATCTAGTTCAGCCCCCTGCTCAGGCAGGAAACCCTATACCATTTCGGACAAATGGCTGTCCAGTCTCTTCTTACAAACCTCCAGTGTTGGAGCATTCACCGCTTCTGGAGGCAGGTTGCTCCACTGGCTAATTGTTCTCACTGCCAGGAGGTTTCTCCTTCATTCCAGATTGCTTCTCTCTTTGGTTAAATGACACACTCAAAGAGATTAGATGGAGGAAGTGTCAGCCTGTCAGTTCTAGATATTTTGGCTGTTTCCAGGACCATATTCCATATGGACCATGTAGTAAAACTGGACCTTAAGAACAGTGTTATGATGATTTGGGTTGTTCCTGTGAGTCCATCTCCAGAAGGTGTAAGGCTGTTGGACCCCTGAAATGTTAACCCACAGACTTTCAGACGGATGCATCTCATCCCAGGCGGTATTCAACATCTTCTGAAACGGTTCTGCTTGCTAGAGATTGGAATGTCACTAATAGGTTCATGAAGCTCATCAGAGCCATTCCTTCTTGCTCTCCGATTCCAAGGAAGCAATCGGCACCGTTGAATGCGGTCCAAGTTTGAGAATAAGTTGCATGAGAGAGAACACTTGGAACAGTCAAGACGTGAAAGAGATGCTGTAGGAAATTAGATTTTTGATTTGGGCTTGTTTGGATGGATTTGTACTTGGAATGTATTTGTATTCAGAGGCTGAAAATAGAATAGGAACAGAACAGAATAGAATAGAATGCAGAATAGAATAAATATAGAATAGGAACAGAACAGAATAGAATAGAATGCAGAATAGAATAAATATAGAATAGGAACAGAATAGAATAGAATAGAGCTGGAAGGGACCTTGGAGGTCTTCTAGTCCAGCCCCCTGCTCAAGCAGGAGAACCGACGCCATCTCAGACAAGTGACTGTCCAGTCTCTTTTTAAAAATCTCCAGTGATGGAGTGCCCACAATTTCTGGTGGCCAGCTGTTCCACTGGTTGATTGTCCTCACTGTTAGGAAGTTTCTCCTTAGTTCCAGGTTGCTTCTCTCTTTGATCGTTTTCCAACCATTGTTTCTCGTCCTGCCCTCTGGTGCTCTGGTGAATAAGGTGATCCTCCTCTGCCTTGTGGCAGCCCCTCAGATACTGGAACACGGCTATCATGTCTCCCCTATTTCTTCTTTTCTTTAGACTGGCCAAACCCAAATCCCACAGCCGTTCTTCGTAGGTTTTCATCTCCGGGCCTTTGATCATCTTAGCTGCTCTTCTCTGAATTTTTCCAAACTCTCATGGTTTTGAACACAATGCAAAGTGAACAGGTTGCATGTAAATTCACTGTTGTTTGTAAAATCTTTGTCAGAGGAAAGTTAGATTTAATAATAAGCGTGTCTTGGAGTTTCCCACGTTAAATGTGGCAACGTGCCCGTGCTTTTCAGAGAGTGTTGCTGTGGTGTTGACAGTTCAGTTTCTTTGATGGAAACAACTAAGCAGCTTTGATTTTTAAGCTTGGTAGATTTCCAAAAATGTGCACTGCACATCTCCATTTGGGAGAAGCCTTAAGCTGGAGAAACATCTTGAGAAGCTTCCTGCTTATTTGGGACTCTTATGGTTTGTCCGTGCATTTCTTGCCAACAAGACATGGTCCACTTTCATCGGGGCAATGGAGCCCAGTCCTTAACCCCATTGTGGGCTACTCCTAGCTTCCCCCCAATACATCTGACTTATTGATGCCATTCTCAGAATGATTCCAGCTGCTGAGCCCTCTTTGTTGTTGTTGCTGTTAGTTGCGAAGTTGTGTCCGACCCATTGACTATCCGCACTTTTGTGGGCAGGGTGGTGTCTCTGCTTTTTAGTGTGCTGTCTAGATTTGCCATGGCTTTCCTCCCCAGGAGCCAGCCTCTTTTGATTTCTTGAGCCCTCTTAAGAACGGTCATCTCCAGGAGGACTCTACGGTAGATGTGTCTCTGTAATATCTGGAGAAACGTCAAGGATTCCTTTTATCTTAGGAATTGGCTAATTTAAAGCCATAACCCACCTTGGAAGTTCCCACCTGAAGGAAAGTATATGACCCCAAACCCTTAACTCCTACAGAAGCCAAGTCAAGAAGCTCTCTTCTTCAGATATACAGGTAGTCCTCGACTTAATGACCGCAGTTGGGCCTGAAATTTCCACTGCTAAGACAGGTAGTTGTTAAGTGAGTTTTGCCCCATTTTACGACCTTATCCCAGTTGTTAAGTGAATCACCGCAGTTGTTAAGTTAGTAACAGGGCTGCTAAGCCAACCTGGCTTCCCCGTTGACTTTGCTTGTCAAAAGGTTATAAATGGCGATTGTACGATTCCCGGGACACTGCAACCGTCGTAAGTACATGCCAGTTGCCAAGCATCCGAATTTTGACCAGAGGACCGTGGGGATGTGGCAGTGGTCGTAAGTCTCTTTTTTTCAGTGCTGTTGTTGCTTCAAACAGTCACCAAGTGAATAGTTGTAAGTTGAGGACAACCCGTAGGCCAGGGGTTGCTGGCTGAGGAATTCTGGGAGTTGACGCCCACAAGCCTTAAAGTGGCCAACGTTGGAGACCCCTGCCAATAGGCTACCTCTTCCTTCCTAAAGCTCAGGCATTACCTGATCCTTGAAGATCAGAGGATTTTGCGTAGCGTTAGAAGCGAAGTCCTCCTTGCCTTTCTCACCTGTTTCCCTAACAGCCCAGACTGCTCAAAGGCTGCACACCTTCAGGCTGGAGATTAAGACTGATCTGAATTGGTGAAGGTGCTTCACTGTTGGGTCAGCTGTGAAAGTCTTCTCATTGCTAGAATCTGGGTCTCTTCTCTTCCCCCCCCTCCCCTCCCCTTCCTGAAGTTTTCTGCTCAAGAAGACTCGCCTCTGGCGGCCGAGAAGGAGGACCGGACGCAGGCCCTGAAGTACGGCGTGGGAGACGTGGTCTGGTCCAAGGTGTCCGGCTATCCATGGTGGCCTTGCATGATCTCCACTGACCCTCTTCTCCATCACTTCACCAAGCTCAACGGTAGGTCCTTTGGGGGGGGGGGGCAAGGGGCCCACTTGGCTCAGGGCAGACTCGGTTCCAGACAGCAGCCCACCAAGCCAAATATTCAAAACAAGAGAAGTCAGCCAATAATAATCCTTCCTTCGCCACACTTGGGTTGGTTTTAACAACACGCAGAGGGTGCAAAGAGTGCAGACTTTTAAATGTACATTACTGATAGTCCTTATGACTAATGACCAGACTTTCAGTCATATTATAATAATAATAAAAAAAATTGGAAGGGACCTTGGAGGTCATCAAGTCCAACCCCCTGCTCAGGCAGGAAACCCTACACCATTTCGGACAAATGGCTGTCCAGTCTCTTCTTAAAAACTTCCAGTGTTGGAGCATTCACCACTTCTGGAGGCAGGTGGTTCCACTGGTTAATTGTCGTGGTCCTATATTGTTGTGGTCATAAGTGGAGGCACCCACAACGACCATACGTGATCTGCCAACCCTACTTATGGCAGTCATTCAGCGAACCGCACCATTGTTGAGCAAATCCATTCTCTCAAATGGGCGTATTGTTTTTATCCAGGTGGTTTTGTGTTGGGGGGGGGTTAACTGCAGCCCACCAACACTCAACACTGCAAAAGCAGGCAGCTTTCTGAACAGAGGACAGCCTGACTGACCCTCGCAAGATCATTCGTGAAGGCCTCAATCGCGTATCGCCGGGGGGGGGGTTGAAATACGCCAAAGAGGGGGAGAAACCATTGCTTCAAGCCTAGATGGCTTGAAAGATGCAGGCTTGGAAGTGGGCCAGTTTAGGTGTTCTTTAATTAAATCACCTGTTTCAGAAATGGTTTGGTTTTGCTCTATCTTAGGGGTCTTCAAACTTGGCCCTTTGATGACTTGTGGACTTCAACTCCCAGAATTCCTCAGCCAGGCACGCGTGCCTGGCTGAGGAATTCTGGGAGTTGAAGTCCACAAGTCATCAAAGGGCCAAGTTTGAAGACCTCTCCTCTACCTTAACAAGCCTACACAGCCAAAATGGGCAACGCCAGGTGGATTCATTCATTCATGCTAACTTTTATTTTGCTTTATTAGCTTGTTGAACAAGCTGTGGTTTTGCTGAATCCATACACGGCGCTAAGCCAAGATATAATTCATCGCCAGAATGGCAGCTGAGCAAGCCAACCCTCCACCAAGAGTTTTATGTTATGCTATGATAGGTGGGACCCCTTCTCAATCTGGTTATTCTTCAAATGTTTGGATGTCAGCTCTCAAAATGCCCGCTCCATCCTGACTATTACCAAGAATAGAGACACCCAGCCATATCTAGGATGCCAGGCTGGTGTTGAACAACTGAACTCAGCAGAAATACTGGGGAAACTTTTAACTTCATACACTCCAATGTTATTTCATCTTTGCACATGGCTCCGTTAAGCTGAGACCCTGACTTGGTCAAATACGCTGTATATTTTCAGGACAGAAAAAGAGTTTTCGCCAGTATCACGTACAGTTTTTTGGGGATGCGCCAGAGCGAGCCTGGGTGTTTGAAAAGAGCCTTGTAATGTTCAAAGGAGAGGAGCAGTTTGAGCAGTTGTGTCAGGAAAGTGCAAAGCATTCCATTAACAAAGCAGAGAAAATAAAGGTAAGATTTCTGTCTGTGCTGTTTGGTGCTTGCTAATACTTGGGCCATTTGACCTGCTTGCTAATGGCATCTTGTTGTGCGTTGATGTGAAGGGAGAAAATATTTTTTTCAAGGTTCACCAGGTAAGGCTTTCCTGTTGTTTGTCTAAATTACCTCTTTTTCTGCAGATGTTAAAACCGGTTTCAGGAAAACTGCGTCCCCAGTGGGAGATGGGGGTCAAGCAGTCCAAAGACGCCTTGTCCATGTCCGTGGAGGAGAGGAAAGCTAAGTACACCTTCATTTACGTCAGGGGCAGGCCGGTCCTCAACCCCCAAGTGGCGAAGGAAGCCGGACTCGTAGTTAAGTCGTTGGAAGAGATGGATAAAATTTATTTGGACGAAGACCTTTCTCAGACTCTGAAATCAAGCAAAGAATACGACGTCCCAGCCAAAAGGGGGAGACGGACCAAGTCGCTTTGCGCAAGTGATTCGGAAGACTTCAGCCCCAGGCCTGTCCAGAGCACCCCTTCTGGAAAATACCTGGAGGAGAGAGAAGCCAGAGGAGGCACGGGGGGGTCCCCTTTCGGTAGGAAGAAAGCGATTGCCTACGCTCCCCGAAACCGAAAGAGCGATGGGGTCCCCCAGTTCCTGGTGTTTTGTCAGAAGCACCGAGATGAGGTTTGTGTTTTCAGAATTCGTATCGTGGCGCTTCATCCTTCCTTCCTTTTTCAGGTGTCTGGATGGGTCCCTTAGAGCAGAGGCCCCCAATCTTTGGGGCACCAGGGACCACCAGTTCCGTGGAGAGAGGTTTTTCCACGGGCCGGGGGGTGCGTGGTTTTGTGTGCTGCCTGCATCCCGCGGATGGGGCTTTGCTTGTTTGTGCGGACCAGTTGTGGCATGCCACGGACTGGGGGCTGGGAACCCCTGCCTTAGAGTCACAAAGTACGACACCTGTGTGTCTTCTCCTCACACACTTAACCCTCATCCAGGTTCTAAGAAGCCTTGCACTAATTCATTGGGCTTCTTCTGGCTTTTTAAGATAGCAAATCTGTGAGTGAGTTGAGTCTAAACTGAGAGACAGACAGCTGTAAATACTGACCGTCACATGATTGGGGGAGGCAGCCCTCAGGATTTTAGAACTGGGTCATAAGTACCTCTGGGCTGGCCTGTCATGACTTCAGACGGTCACTAAACGAACAGTCGTAGGTCAGGGCCACCTGTAGTATGTGGATGTACCTGCCAGTTGCAGGTGTTGTTCATGACATTGTTTTTGCACACTGGAAATCAAGCCGGGGCCCTTGTTTTTTTGGCTGAAGAATTTCAATGTTTTTTCTAATCTAAATACATAATTAACACTTCGGGTGTCTCCCCATTACCTTTTTCCTCAACATATTCAATAATATTGCAGGACATTTTAAGGGACGCAGAAGATCTGGGTCCTGTAGGAGAATCGAAAGATTTTTATTATTTCTTTTTTAAAGAAAAAAACTTGGAGAAAACTTTAAAAACAGACTGTTTGTCTTACTTACCAGTAAGTACAGTAGTCCCCGATTTACAACAGTTCCCTTAGTGACCGTTCAAAGTTACGATGGCACTGAAAAATGTGACTTGTGACCGTTTTTCATAGCTACGACCTTTGCACCCTCCCCAGGGTCACGGGATTAAAATTTGGACGCGTGGCAACTGGTCCGTACTTACGACGGTCGCAGGGTCCCACAGGGGTCAAGTGTCCCCCTTTGCAACCTTGTGATAGGCAAAGGGAGTTGGGGAGCCAGATTCACTTAACAACCGTGTTACTAATTGAACAAGAGCAATGATTCAGTTAACAACCGTGGCGAGAAAAGTCAGAACCCGAGGATTCTCCGCACTGAATGTCGGCAGCTGAGATTAAGCGGTTCTCGGGGTGAGTCCACATCCGTCCCCCCTGTGGGGATTCGCCATCGTGCTTGTCCCAAAGGTGCTTTTGCAAAAGGCAAGTGGACTTCCTTGTTGGTTTTTCTTTTCCGTGAAGACGTTCTGCTTCCTTGAAGCCATAAAGGAAAAACCGGGGAAAATCCAGTTGCCTTTTGGAAAAAGCGCCTCTGGGACACGTCTGTCGTGCAACAACAAAAAAATCAAAATAATGCATGAATACATTGAAAGCGCAAGCCTAGAAGGGCAGACAGGCTGGGGCCTCTGGGTCTGTCTCCTCCATCCAGTCTCTCTGTTTCCTTCCTGTTTGTTACGTCCAGGTGGTCTCTGAGCATCCCGATGCCTCCAGCGACGAAATAGAAGAGCTGCTGGAGTCACAGTGGAACATGCTAAGCGAAAAACAGAAAACACGCTATAACACAAAATTTGCCCTAGTGACCTCTCCCAAATGTGAAGAAGACACTGGTAAACGTAAAACTGTGCTAGTATACTCTAACTAAGTTTAATATATGTAGCCATGTTTAATTAAGCACACAGTTCACAGCCTATAGGGAAGATCAGCTTTCACTGTTTCTGTTTCTAATTTTGGGATGTCGTGCCGATAAGCAGTGAATGCAGTCCTTTTCTTTTTCTTTTCTTTTTTTTTTATTTATTTAAACCAGAAAAGTTAATAATGTCTACATTTCTTGCTCATTGTTCTGCGAAGTTGCTCTGTGTAAACCTGTTGTAGATAATGCTGGTGTCTCATTCCCTTCCTGTCTCCAAGCAGCAGCCGCCGCCTGTATCCCTGTCAGCGAAATGGGAATTAAGGAGATTGAAAGAAATTAAGCTAGAATTTAAATTAAAGACATTCGCTCTGAGCGTAACTCTTGTTCTTAAAGTCGGAGTGGAGGTTGAATTCGTGTCCCTGGGTTTGCAATAATTAAGACTGTGGGATGCTCAAAGACCCCACCCAATGCTTAAATGTGTCCAGGACAGACAGGGCTATATAGCTAGTGGTGGAGAATATTATTTGAATCTGCAGGAATCTGGCCAGGAATCTATTTAGCTATAGATTTGGAAGAGTTGATTATGCCTAAAGGGGGAAAAAATTAAAAAGCCATATTTTTTGTCTCTCAGTGTTAATATTATAGTCTGTATAATGTTGTTGGATTATGACAGAAATTTTAAGATACCAGGTTGCTGCTTTGGACAATGAGAAGAATGAGAGTGTGTTGGAAAGGTTTCTCAATTTTGGACAAAATGTATTAAAACTGTAGTCAGTTTCGTTATTTGTGTGTGAAATGACAACTTGTGGGGAAAGTTGAATGCTTTGTCTCGATGTATAAAATATGTGGGTGTCGATTTTAAAAGCAAACAAGACTAGACAACATTCTGTATCTCTCAAGGTTCGGCCGCGAGGAGCTTGAGCAAGGCCACACGTAAAGTCTTTCAAGGATCACGTAAACGAAGATCAAGATCCAGAAGTAATTTAAATTTGTACTGTTGTAATATTGATTTTAAACTAAGTAACCCTTTACTTAAGTGTGCCTTTCATGTAACTGCTCGATCCTACCTTTTTCTCAAAATGTTGTGCTCCTTCAGTTTTAGCGTTTTTATGGATCTTGAATTAAATATTTGAGTACTGTAGTACAAAATTCTGTCCAGCTTTATGGAAGTTTCTTCTTACGATCCAATTAAAATGAATCTTGCTTCCTCAGTTTGTTACACCTCTATAAGATGACTTTCAGATCTGGGCATATTTAGGGATCTGTGAAAGACCGTTTTTGCACGTCGATATAGCTTATGTCAAAATCTTGGCCCTAGGCCATAGCTTTTCCCAATAAACTTAAACCTCACCCTTGGCATGTGGAAACGAACAGTTATCCACACATTTTTAAAAGAAACATGTTGTAGGATAGGATAGTAAGATGTTTTGAGGCTTGAAAATTTAATTACCAGCAAAAGAATATTGATTTTTTTCCCAAAACATTTGAATGAAGTTCTGTGGCTCCAAATTAAGTAATAGCAATTTGGTCCTAGGCTAAAAAATATACTTGGGGAATAATGAACAATAATTAGGAAGTTTTGTTATGATCCAATAGGGGATTTTGGGGATAGGGAATAGAATCTTTACATATAAAGGAGAATTGGTGAAATTGTATAAACTAGTTGTAATCTTCTCTCTTAAAGTTTGTAACATGGAACTTTATTATTTCAAATGGGTTTAATTCAGACCCACGGGTTTCAGGTATAAATATGCAAGGTGCCTAAAAACCTTTTTTTCCCCACTATCTTTGTCTAAAATATCCCCCCCCCAACCTACCCTTGGTCTTTATATGAAACAAATTCACTTAATACATGTAATTGCCTTATATTTTCCAAGCCTTAGGGTGATGGTCTATCACATAATAATTTCAGAAAATGGGATAATTGCTTTATATAACACTAGTGCGCTTTTTAAAAGAAGTTACTTCAGGAAAAAAAACTTCTGATTGTAGATCCATTATAAATTGCAAGGAGGAATTAATATTAAATGTACAGATAGGTGCAGGATGTTTTTGTGTGTAAGATCCGCTCTCGTGGGTGTGTGCTGCAAAGCTAGTTTTAATCAAGAGAAGCTGGGAGTCACAAGATGTTTAGGGTTAATAAACATTATCGAGCTGTATTAGAAGAGTAACGTAACTGCTTTGGTTCGAGATAATTTCTACATGAGCTTTAAGTTTCCCCATCCCTACTCCAAGGTAACTTATATGGAAATAAAAGGAATCCTGTAAAGAGGCCAAGGAATCCCACGGAAGGTTTTGAAGTTCAAGAAGCATCTAGAAAAAGGCTGAGAATGGATAAGAAGAACTATCAGAAGGTAACTATGTTCTTGGCTTATTTGGGTCTACTGTCATGGCAACCGACATGATTTATTATTTGACTTTGTTTTACCAAAATAACACGCTGCTTCACCGGAGCAGATGATTTAATGGACGGGGTGATCAGTTGATGGATCGACCCGTTAAACAGGTAGTTAACCAGAGAGCTCATTTCGAAACATCGGACTATGCAGTGCCCCTGACAGCACCTTTGGTGTCATATTTTATATTCGTGGGTCTGTTTTCTGAATCTTTCCGTCAGGACAGTAGAGGTACAAGTGAACAGCTGAGAAAGGAAATCAGCTGCACCAGGGGGCCTGGGGGGGGTTGGGGGGTTTCATCTGGAAAAGGGGATAAAATCCCCTGTCGTCCGTACTTTTCAGATGGCCAGTCTCACTTTTTTTTTTCTTTTTCCATCTTGAACTAGTTGTTTCTTTGCATCCAACACTTCACACATTTAGGGCCAAACAAATGGATTAACAGGTGCGGAAGCAACAATTCATGTATCCGGAAATGTTAAACATCCAGTGGAATTGTGCTTGTGCAGGGAACCCTTGACTTACGACCGTTCATTCAGTGAGCGTTTGAAGTTATGACGGCACGGAAAAATGTGACTTGGGACCGTTTTTCACACTTCCTGAAAAATGACATCCCCCGTGGTCACATGTTCAACATTCGGGCCCTTAGCAACGGGCTCCTGTTTATGGTGGGTGCAGCGTCCCCCACGGTCACATGGTCCTCCTTTTGTGACCTGACGAGCAAAGTCAGTGGAGAAGGCGGATCCACTTAACAACCGGGTTACTAATTTAACAACTGCAGCGATCCACTTAACAACTGTGGCAAGAAACGTCGTGAAATGGGGCAAAGTCACTGAACAACTTTCTTGTTTAACAACAGAAAGTTTGGGCTCAGTTGTGGTCAAGACGCCCTGAATTGATATCCTCATTTTTTTTTTTTTGAATGCCTATTTTGTGAACTCACAAGCAACGTCATTAGCACTTAGAAATATTATTTGTCTTTCTTTTCTTTTTTTTTACACCTTCACCAGTAAGGTATGTCAACTGTTAAAAGAAACGTGGCCTTTAGGTCCTAAAGCTGATTCGTTATCTCAGCTACTGTAAAATAGTTGCGGTGCAGCCTATTCTATTGGCCCTGAATTAATGGATTCCCGAGTAGATTGCAGCTTCCGTTCATGTTCCCTCGTCTTAATCCGTGGGGAGGAAGCGGAAAGGCCCCCCTGTTCAGGCAGCACCCTTGAAGTGAGGCGGAGGGGTGTCTCTCCTGACTTCTTCATCGCTTTGAGATGTCGGCACATATCAAGCAGGGTGTCTTAACCCCGTGGTCTGGCGGTTGCCTCTGTTGAGTAGTCGCCCCAACTAACCCACATTCTCCAGGACGCCTTTCCTTACGTCCTTTAACAGGGCAACAGAAAAGAGAAAATTTGGCAGGGACCCTGGGTTAGCTCCTTTCTGCTAAAAGTCACAGATTTAGTTGAGGATGACTTGATGAACTACTTTTACAGGTAAGCTACCTGCCCATATGTATCTATGAACGGACGGGGTAAAAAAAGAAAACAAGATCCTTTTGCGCGTAACTTCCCAGCCATCCTCATAGGAAGCTTGGATAGCAACGCTACCCTTGACCAGGTAGATCTATGACTGCTTTTCGGAACATAGTTTAAGTTGTAAGTCGAGGCGCCCATGTGATCAGACCCAATTTTACAACCGACAAGCCACCACCTCGTGACCGCAGGATGCTGCAACTAGTCATAAACGTGAGTTGGTTTGCCGAGCACCCGTCATGCCGTCCTGCAGCTGTTAGGGTGAGGCATGACGTGTTGACAGCCGGAAATGCTGTAAAGAATGTCCTAACTCTGAATGATCAACCACTTGTAAGTCAACGGCTACCTGTACTCGTAAGTCCTTTTCTACTGGAGGTGCTGCTATTAAATTTGTTTTTAATCTTCCAGTAAAACTAATGTTTGCTTAGTAACCTATTTTTTTCCAAACTTACACCCGATCAGGTAACTAAACCACATCTTCAGCAAAAGATGGTTCCCCAGTGGGAATTTTAAATGGACGTTCTAATTAGTCCCATCACAGAAGTCTTAAAAGTGCTAACTTTAGACACGTTGTTTTAAAATTAAATGACTGTTTTAATAGCTAGTATTTCTATTTAGAGTCTGCTTCAATGAGGTGATTATTTTCTTCCATGGAATTATAGAATTCACTTCCTGAAGGGGTCATGACAGCTGTCAGCCTTGACAGCTTCAAGGCAGGGCTAGATAGATTCATGGATGCAAAGTGTATTGGTGGTTATTAAAACGGATGTCCATGTGCCGCCTCTATGTTGGTTGAGGCAGGCAGGATTCCCTTGGGTACCATTTGTTGGGGGTCAAGGGAAAGGGAGGGGTTTGCCTTCTCTTTCTGCTCAAGATCCCCATGTACAATTGGTGGGCCACTGTGTGACACAGAATGCTGGACTCGATGGGCTTTGGCCTGATTCAGCATGGCTCTTCTTATGTTCTTATGTTCTTCCAGTATTTTCTTCCCGTATTTATCTAAATTAGGAAGGCTGTTGTGTTGTTGTTTTTTTATTTCATTTTCTCTCTTCCTTTTTTTTTAATAACAGAGGGAGAGGAGCAATGACAGAACGGCAAAAACAAACTTGGCTAAAGGCACAGAAACCTCACAAAAGAAGCCGTCAGGTAATGTAGCCAGAACAAGCTTGATGTGTCTTCTAACATTAACCAGGTTCTACGTTCCGTGGTTTAAAGTGGCTGCTGAAATGTGGGGAAATAAGCCATGGCCCTGTTTGAATGCTGCTGTAAGCTTGAGAAGCGGGACACACGCCTTTTATGTGTTGAAGGTGGGGATCCTAATTGTTACCTCTTCCCCCCCCACACACACACTTTAGCTTCCCACACTGACTCAAACCAGTCAGGAAGGGATGAGAAAGCCTGGCAGGATTCTTAGAATTGGTAAAGGGAATTCTCTTCTGTAACTAGATGGACAGACAGACAGAGATTGATTGATTGATGATAGAGACAAATAAACAGACATGAAGATAGACAGACAGACATAGACAGATGGATACATATAGATAGGCATAAGCAGAGACAGACGGTTATAGATAGAGAGACGGATGGATGACAGACAAGACAGATATCCACTGAGTGCAACTGGCTTTATTTCCAGCTGTGTTTTTTAAGCCTCACTGAGGAAGCCAGGCAATTAAATGTAGTCTGGTTTAACGTAAGTAGCATTAGCCCCCATGAGTATTTAGAAAGCTCTGACCTTGTAAAATTGATTTGCAAATCTATAGAAACATCAATAATAAATCATTGACCAAATCCATCCAGGTCACATCTTCAGAAAAAGATGGGGATACCAATGGAGTGCTAGACTGCAAACATGCTACGTGCCTTGTATTTTAACTACTCTTAAATGTGGTCTTTATTTGCTTCTCTACCTGTATTTCTAATTCCATACTGTGGGGATCTGAAAAGAATATTCTAAATTCTCGATACATCAGTCAGGCGGTGTTGACTTCAAGGAAAGGCCCTGGGACGCTAAGTTCACTTTGTAAACCAAAATTATTTTACCACAACGGCAGGTCTGTCCGATGCATATAAGCCATTGAAGAAACGAAATCGGGCCCCGGGACCAGAATCTTCGCATCTCCCTTATAGCAAAAGTTCATCTCCTTCAGCGTCCTTAACTGAGAACGAGGTAAAATACAAATGAACAATGGAAAGCAGATAAAAAATATGCAAGCAACTTAAATTTGGTTTCTTTAAACAGTGCAAAGAAATAACCTTTGAAACAGGATTCATTTGCTGTTATAAAAACCTCGGTTCACCTTTCTCTGTACGTAGAGTGTGGTAAGTTTATCTCTGGAGGAGAAAGAGGAGACGTTGGTGAGAACTCGACCGTGTGCCTCACGCCAGCTTTCCTGAATTTTGGTTCCACACAGTATTATGAGACATTAAAGTCGGGTGCTGCGAGGATTTTAAACCTGGAATAGGCCAAGGAAACTCAAGCCATCCAACTATCTCAGATACCAAGTCTAAGTTTGTGGTGCTGGCTGGGACTACTTCAGACTCTCCAAAAGCTGCTTAATCCCAAATATTTCAACCAAAGCTTTTCTTAAAATGCTTAGGAAGAAGCACTTCTGCCAAAAACAAAAAACATGCAGAGGTTAAGCAGGCCCTGTTGGCACAGTTAAACCAAGATGAAACAACGTTCAGTTCAGCTCAGGTCACAAGCAGTATAAATGAGAGGGGAAGTACCTTTTTCTGGTTATTGGGATTCTTTTTCTCCTTAAAATATCCACTCAGACTCTGCAAGGCTTGGGACAGGAAGGAGCAAATGGGCTTTTGGGCCGGATGTGGCCGTGCAGGTAACGCCCGTCAACCCCCCCCCCCCGTTAACTGAACATCTTCCTCTTGAGTCCTTTGATTTTAGAGCCCCACACAATCCCAATGTGCGGCAACCTCAAAGCTCAGAGCAATACAATTGCAACACACAGCGCAAGTCTTTCTACAGGTGGTCCTCAACGGTCGCTTAGCAACCATTTGAAGTTACAACAAAGCCCAAAAAGGGTGTTTACAACCTGGATGGCCACCTTCTTCCACCCTGAGGTCACATGACCACATTTTGGGAGCTAGGCAGCCTCCCCCCGCTCCCCGTTTACGGCTGTTTGCAGAATCCTGCAGTTAGGTGACCACAATTTACGACGTTTTTGCTAGAAATTGGAGTTTACTTCCAATTGCCATCAAAAAATGCCCCATAGTAAACAATGGGTTTATGACCCTTTTGTGGCAGTCATTAAGTGAGTGCCACAGTTAAGGTGGCACTCACTTAATGACTGCCACAAAAGGGTCATAAAATTTGGTTAGCGTGAATCGACTCTCCCCTTCGTGATCGTTGGTAATAAATATGGATTAGGGCAGGGGTAGGCACCTTGGCTCTTTTATGACTCCTGGACTTCAACTCCCAGAATTCCTGAGTCAGTAGTGCTGACTCAGGAATTCTGGGAGTTGGAAGTCCATGAGTCATAAAAGAGCCGAGGTTGCCTAACCCCGGATTAGGGCAATGGGACGATTTATCCTATAGCATAAATCAGTTTCTGCTATGAGATCCTTTTCCATCACATTGTCCAAGAGAACGCAGCGATCGGTAAAAAAATGGATTAGCAGAGTAGAGGTATCCCTCGACTTGTTTAGTGACCGTTTGAAATTACAACAGAAACCAAAAAAGTTACTGAGGACCCAGATTCGAAATTCTGACCACTGGCTCTGTCACCTGATTGTAAAAACTGCCCATAGGAAACCATGGATCCCCTCAACAACCGCTGCATTCTCTTAGTATATAACTTGTAGTAGATTACAACTAACTTCCATGGTATCCAAGCCAGCAGATTCAGATGTCCTCACTGTGGACCTACAAGTGGTGTGGCCTTCTCCACCAGACATGCATCCATCTTCCAGCCTCTTGATGCTGTCAGTCAGAGCCCCCGTTGCACTGCATTTATTTGAGACAGCAGAATAGCCGGCCGTTTCAGCCTAAGAGCTGCAGTGCAACTTCCACCTCAAAGGAGAAGATGGAAGGGACTGCAGCTGAGCAATTCCTCACTTCGTGAGGCTGAATTCTGAGTTCATCCACAGGGAACTGAGCTCATCAGCAGAGAACAGCCCCTGTCTCGGCTGCGTGACTTTCCTCCGTATGTCGTCCATGAACCCAGGCAGCTGTGTATGTGTGATCAGACCAGGACTGCCCAGGTTTACTGCTCTCCTCTGCCTGTGTCTTTCACAAGTGAAAGCGTTGCAGATCCTCCAGGCAATTCTCAGCTCTCTTAATTCCACAGCAGGTGCAGCCTAGTCCAGGGGTTCTCAACCTGTGGTCCATGGGCCCCTGGGAGCCGCGACGTTGTCACGAGGGGTCCGTGAAGGCTTGAAGAAATGTTATGATTTAAATCTTGAGTTAAGGCTTTGGGGTCCCTGGCCACAAAAGGTATTTAAAGAGGGTCCATGGTGGTGAAAAGGTTGAGAACCGCTGGCCTGGTCCATCAGAAAAGGTCTACCAAAAACACTGGACGTGTCTAGATATTTTTCAAGAAGGCACTTGTGCTGGACAACGGTCCTGCTTTTCTTTCCTGTGTAAAACGGTGGCCGTATTTCCATTTTTCGTCTGAGTAAAAGATTTGCGCTATTGCACAATGACAGTCGCTGCATAATATGAGTAATAATAGGCTGTAGTTGTCTGTGCGTAAGTGAAACAGTCTTTTCATCCAAGGTGGATGGGCAAAGTTTGTGCACTGAACTCTTCACTTTTTCTGGATACAATAAGATAATTCTCTGGCCAGGTCCCAAAGGTGCTGTTTTCAAGAGGCAACTGGACTTTCTTTGTTCTTCCTTGAAGAGGTTTCGCTTCTCATCCAAGAAGCTTCTTCAGGTCTAACTTTACTGAGAACTGATGAAGCTTCTTGGATGAGAAGCGAAACCTCTTCAAGGAAGAACAAAGAAAGTCCAGTTGCCTCTTGGGACAACCATGATCTGGACGATGGAGAATCTCCATAGATATCTCCCTAACCAGGTGTCTTTCTAACAAAGCATCTTCAGAATATCACATGAACTAGGACCTCTTATAGCTTCCCTGTCGCCATCTACACACAGCTGGTGTGTAATGACCTCTATGTAGCCAGTGCTCAGAGTCCTGTTACTGATAAAGGCGTTCTGTGATTCTCACAGGTTTGCTATGATGGGGACAGAACCAGTGGGTTTTTTTCAATGCAAAGACTCAAGAGGCCGATTAGCTGAGCCCTCCCTGCAGAGCGGACCCTTCCTTGGAGAGTTCTCCCATCTCTGTAGCACCCTCTTATGCCTTGACTTGGCCTCAACACTTGTTTTAGCCAGCAGACGTCCATGCAACATGTTCTTTTAGTATTATTATTATTATTATTAGTTTTATTCATTTGTAACGTAAAATGTGAAAATGCAAAAGCAAATAGTAGGGGACAAGAGTAGAGAAAGGAAAAACAAAAAAAGGCATTGACTTCCGACTCTCTCTGTTGCAGTAAAGCCAGACATTAAAATCCAATCTCAACATTTTACATGTCTATCGTACATTCCTGTGGCATGTTCACGCACCCGTGTAAACCACCACACGCCTGTCCTTTGGCAGAGCTGTGTTGCCCTCCCCTAAACGAACGGCTGGCCTCTTATTGGTGAACCTCCGGTAGCCAGTAAAGAGGGAGGCACTTGGATCTCCACACGGAAGAGGAGCTCACTTGTAAGGTTTTGTGGTTGTTGTTTTTTTTAATAGTCATCTTTACACGCTCACATTTTGCACACCTTCGGATTCTTGGTGTGTTGAGTACAGGTGGTCCTCAACAACGGTTCATTTAGTGACTGTTCAAAGTTACAACGGCACTGAAAAATGGGACTTAACGACCGTTTTTCACAAGTACGACCGTTGCAGCCTCCCCTTGGCCCTGGGGTCAAAATTCAGGCGCTTGGCAACTGACTCGCACTTATGACGTCCCGGGGTCACCTGATCCTCTTTTGCGACCGTCTGACCAGCAAAGTCCGTGGGGAAACCAGATTCACTTAACGGCCGTGTTACTAGCTTAACAACTGCAGGGATTCACTTAACAATTGCGGCGAGAAAGGTTGTAAAATGGGGCAAAGCTCACTTAATAACAGAAAATTTGGGCTCGATTGTGGTCATAATTCGAGGACTACCTGTAGCCGGCTTCCAGAGCGGCTGCATCTGTTGGGAAACTGAGGGAAGCTGACAGCTGTGATTAGACAATCCCAAGAAGGAGGGGGGGGCTTCCTGCTGTAACACGATCCAGTCAGAGTTCATGGTCAGGTATAAAACTCGCCTGTATGGACTCATTGCTGACAGACAGCCAGGCCAGCAGCCTCTCTCGAAATTACCCCCGCTAGAATTAATTCACCCGCTGGCTGGGCTGTCACAAATGAAAGTTGCTGAAGAAGAAACCTAAGGGCTCCAAGCTGGCCGGGGATGCTGGAATCTGTAGTTCGGCAACCCCTGGAGAGCTGAAGGGGTTAATACATAGTAGGGGTTTCCCCCCCCCAGAAGCCACGGTGAAGTCAGAATGTCTGAAGCTCTTAATTCCTCCTGTGGTTTTTAGATTTCAGATGGTCCGGGAGACGAGAGGTCAGAGTCTGCCTATGAAAGCGCCGATGAGGGTCTCGGGGAGGCCTCTCAGCTGTCCAAGAAGTCGGACCGGGGAGCCACAGCCCGGAAGGAGTACGTCTGTCAGGTAAGCAAGGGAGGGGCTTGTCAGGCAAGTCCTCTGGGCAAACTCTCGGAAAGACCAGGTGAGGGAGAGATCGTGGTGGGGAAAATGTATCTTGCGTGGTCACTAAGAGTCAACACTGAGGTGACAGCAGACCATCAATGCTTGCCAAGGCACGTTTTTGCTTGTAAATCTGAAAATTTAACATGAACAAATATGTTGAAATATCCATGGAAAACTGTCACCAGGATCGCCTTCCAGTACATCTAGGTCAGGGGTAGGCAACCTTGGCCCCTTCATGACTGGTGGACTTCAACTCCCAGAATTCCTGAGCCAGCATGGGGGAATTATGGCCCCTTCATGACTCACGGATTTCAACTCCCAGAATTCCTGAGCCAGCATGGGGGAACTATGGCCCCCTTCATGACTCGTGGACTTCAACTCCCAGAATTCCTGAGCCAGCATGGGGGAACTATGGCCCCTTCATGACTCGCGGACTTCAACTCCCAGAATTCCTGAGCCAGCATGGGGGAATTATGGCCCCTTCATGACTCGTGGACTTCAACTCCCAGAATTCCTGAGCCAGCATAGGGGAACTATGGCCCCCTCATGACTCACGGACTTCAACTCCCAGAATTCCTGAGCCAGCATGGGGGAACTATGGCCCCTTCATGACTGGTGGACTTCAACTCCCAGAATTCCTGAGCCAGCATGAGGGAACTATGGCCCCTTCATGACTGGTGGACTTCAACTCCCAGAATTCCTGAGCCAGCCTGGCTCAGCTTGGAAACCTCTCCCTGTCCCCTCAGCATGGCTGGCTCAGGAATTCTGGGAGTTGGAGTCCACTAGTCATAAAAGGGCCAAGGTTGCCTACCCCTGTCCTAGGTAGACTTTCAACAAACCTCATGACTTGGCCCTTTAAACATGTCCTTTGGGGCAGAACGAATGTTCCGTTTGTATGTGATAATCTAAATGGGGACATTCTTTTGTCAGTATCCAAACAATCACGTTCTAAACAAGCTCTAGTATTACAGACTTTGCTAATTAGGATAATATGAATACTGCATAATCTAAATAAAATAAAAACCGGAACCAGGCAAGGTCTGTAGGGGAAACTAAACGGTCAAAATCTTATCTGCTGTAGACAATTTGCGAATCTCATATATCTATCCGTTATTGGACCTTGGATCTATGCCAAGTCCAATTGCATTTGTCAGAACGTGCATTTTTAAAAAAAAAACAAAAACATGTTTTGAGCTTGGAATTAATCACTCCCACCTGGAACTTGTCTTTTTTGCGGGGGGCTGGGAGGGGAGAGAAGGGGTTCTATGTCCCACTGCTCAGCCTAAATAAAAATTGGCCAACCGAACAGTGGGAACCTTTAAGCGTGCTTGTTACAAATACTGCCTAACCCCCATAGAACAGAAGTGAGGGAAGCAGCAGTAACCGTGAAGAAGGTAGTCACAGGCAACAATACATCCATCAGGGCTCACATACTTTGCCTTTTTAGGCTGATAGCTTTAAAATGTCACAACGCAGTTGGTCTATTTTGAGCACGCAGTCATATGTGGAAAGTGCAACCCACATGCAAAATACCTGGCCACTTGGAAACTCATTGTGGTTCTATCTGTGACCCAGTACTTGGGTGTGGTGGAATTGTTTATTTGCTTGACAGGGAGCGCAGCTGTATAGATGCTGCTACATCTCTTGAAGCTTAACTTCCTGTAGTAATCCAGTTCCAAGATGGCAGCCCATGGCCTTCTCCTGCCTAGCAAGCGGATCGCTTACCGACTGATGCTGCAGCATTGCGGAGCTCTCAGACTGGGCGGCCCTCCCTTTGGCCAGGCCCCACCAACCGCTGGAGCCGTGGTTTCACCAGCTAGGGACGTTCCTTCGGGTGGGCTCTGTGGCGGTCCCTGGTCCAGAGACAAGGAGATGGATGTGGGAGGTCAAGAAATAAATCGGCCCCCCCATCACCATCCAGCTTCCTGAAGTAGCTCAGAACGCCCCATTCTCTGATACAGGCAGTCCTCGACTTACGACCACAACTGAGTCCAAAATGTATGAGACATTTGTTAAGTGGATTTTGCCCCATTTTATGACCTTTCTTGCCATGGTTGTTAAGTGAATCACTGGAGTTGATAAGTTAGTAACCCCGTTGTTAAGTGAATCCGGTTTCCCCGTTGACTTTGCTGGTCAGAAGGCTGCCAAAAGTGATCACACAATCGTGGGACGCAGCAACGGTCCTAAGTAGGAGCCAGCGGCCAAGCCACTGAATTTTGATCATGTGACCCTGGGGATGCCGCAAAGGTCGTAACTGTGAAAAACAGTCATAAGTCACTTTTGTCATTGCCGTTGTAAACTTTTAGCGGTCACCAAATGTGTAACCGTTGTAAGTCGAGGGTCCCCTGTGCTAAAAAGGAGTCTGCAAATGCTTCTTTTCTCCACCACAAGAAGCCACAAATGTTCACCTTCCGTGGAAACTCCCCGTTGAAGCCAGCTCTGTGGCTGCGGCTGTGGCAGCAGCCGCTGCTGCTGCCAGAGGTGTCCTCTTGGCACGCACTCGGGCGAGGTCGACCGTGGACCTCCGCTCGGGGAATCTGATTTTTTTTTTTTTTAAGGAGCCCCGTGCCCTTAAAAAAGACGGCCGCCTCAAGGGAGAGGGACCCTCGATCTGGGCCCTTTAAGGCTTAACTTTTTTTCCCTTCTCAAGGTCTGCGAGAAGCCCGGGGAGCTGCTGCTGTGTGAAGGACGCTGCCTGGGGGCTTTCCACGCCAGCTGCAGCGGCCTCTCCGGACGGCCGAAGGGGCACTTCAGGTGCAGCGAATGTACTTCAGGCAAGTCTCGCTTCCCGGGGGGGGGGGGACGGCAGCCTCTGCCCGCTCTGGACCCTGATTGCCCCTGCTCACCTCCCATCTCCACCTTTCCTATTGGAAAGGATTTGGTCCACTCTGTGAATATTTTGCATTACAGCCACCCTCCCATTTCCCCCAAATTTCCTTAGTATTCTCTAAAAGACATTTACAAAGTTACGACATTTAATATTGAGAGGAAGATGCTTATGGGGGGGAAATGCCTGTGAAAAATGATTTTTTTTTTAAAAAAAGGTAAGTACTTTTAATTCCAAGCACTTCATTGGCTCCAGCTAAACGTGAACTTGGCTCTGTTCGAGCAATACTGAAAACCGCTGCTTTACGTTTTCATCAGGGCTCCACGCCTGTTTTGTCTGCAAGGAGAAGCAGTCGGAGGTCAAGCGCTGCGCCGTCTCTCACTGCGGAAAGTTTTATCACGAGGCCTGCGTGAAGAAATTCCCCCTCACCGTGTTTGAGAACCGGGGCTTTCGCTGCCCTCTGCACAGTTGCGAGAGTTGTCACGTTGCCAACCCCTCCAACCCCAAAGTCTCCAAAGGTACTTGCTCTCTACTTCTCCCCCCCCCTTCTTCCCTCTGGCTGTCTGGGTGCCGCCTGGGGCTCCTTCCCAGAGGGCCCAGCACGCCGGGTTGGGCGGCCATGATGCGGCCGCTGCCAGGAGCACAGAGAGGCGCCGCGGCCACCTGCCACGAACGCAGGCAGTCCTCCCTCCACTCACGGCCACACTAACTTAGTAACCCGGCTGTACAATGAATCTGGCTCCACCCCCCACCCCCCCACTGACTTTGCTTGTCAGAAGGGGGTCACGTGACCCCGGGACACACACTGCGGCCGTCATAAATGTGAGGTAGTTTTCAAGCCTCTGCATGTAAATCGCGTGACCAGGGCGGGGGGTGAGTGCTATAACGGTCGTAAGTCTGAAAAATGGCCATAAGTCTCTCTTTTTTTCAGTGTCGTTGTAACTTTGAACGGTCACTAAGCAGACTGTTGTAAGTCCAGGACTAGCTGCAGTCTTTTGTTTGTCCGAAGGTGGGCGTTCTTGAGCAAAGAGACGCCAGTTTCGTGATGAAATAAGGGACGCTCCTGTTATGAGCCGAGCTGTTAATTTATGAAGGGTTTTTAAGGTCAGGGTTGATTTTGCCGATTAAATAAATAGACAGCCAGACTTCTTTTCTGTCTGGTGATAGGCTCACGTGGATTGGTCATACCATCATTGTGAGTCCGAGGTATCACAAATGGTTTACACACTAGAGTAAGCTCTTCCGTCCACAGCAGGAGAGTCCTACTAGCTATGAAACCGAAGTGGGGGGGGAGTCATTTTGAGGGCCCGGGGGGGGTCGGTAGTCTTTGCTGTGGAATGTTTGATTCATGTCTAAAGGCCCACTTGAGAGATGTTTTCCCCATCCGCCCCTCTGGGGTCTCCTGGTAATTCCCCACCTTCCGCCTCCTTTGTGTGCCCGTCTGCCTGCATGTCTCTCTCAAGATGACGCTCGCCTGTACTTCAGAGCAGGGCTCTTCAACCAGTGGGACGGGGACCACCTGGGGTCCATGGGCACCTGGCAGGGGGTACGTGACCCTCCTAGAAAAGGGGTAGCGGGGGAGGGGAACGAGCTGAACCGGTGGCAGCACCGCACAAGCCTGAGCCAGAGACAGCTGGAGCTGCAGGGCTGTCGGGGCTCAGCGGAAGCGCCAGGATCAGCGCCAGGCTCCAGCTGGAGCTCGGCGCTGATCCTGGCGCTTCCGCTGAGCCCAGAAGAAGCGCCGATCAGCTGGAATGTTGCAGCCTCTCCAGGCTCTTGTGATTTACATTCAGATGCTTGGCAACCGATTCATATTTACGACGGTCACAGTGTCCCAGGGTCATGTGAAGTGACCAAAACCTGCTACAACCACCCAGCAGACGGGGGGGGGGGGAATAAAAACCACACACACCCCCACCCCACCCCAGCTGCCAATCCTCAACAGAAACGCTCACAACAATGGAAACCTCGGACAGGAGGAAGAGCGCCGCCAGGCAGGCAGGCAGGTGTCTTGCTCGGCTGTGGCTTGGGGGGGCCTTTTTTCAGTGCCATTGTAACTTCGAACAGTCACTAAGTGAACTGTTGTAAGTCAAGGACTACCTGTACTTCATCACTTTTTTCTTTTTGGGGGGGTCATCAAGTTTTTGACTCCTTGCTAGGCGACGGGTGGTACTCAGATGTTGCCATATCCTAAAAGTGGCACAATGGGTGAAAAGGTTGAAAAGCCCTGCTTTAGAGAGTAGTTCATGGAAGCTTAGGCCACAATCCAGTGTTGCTCAACTCTGGGATGTGCGGACTTCAACTCCCAGAATTCCCCAGCTAGTGGACTTCCACAATTGGTTGGGGAATTGTGGGAGTTGTAGTCTGCACATCTCAAAGTTGTCAAGATTGAGAACTGCTGCCCTAATCCACTAGCTAGTTATGGGTTTTGGTGCGCTCTGCTCCTTTTTAAGTTCCTAAGCATTTTTGTCAATATGTTGACAGGCAAAATGATACGGTGCATTCGCTGTCCAGTGGCTTACCACGTGGGCGACAATTGTGTGGCTGCCGGTTGTGCCCTGCTTTCCTCCAGCAGCGTTGTGTGTACCAACCACTTTACTGCCACAAAGGGGAAAAGCCACCATGCTCACGTGAACGTCAGCTGGTGTTTTGTGTGCTCAAAAGGTAAACAACTGACTTAATTTTATTCGAACGGTTCTTCGGGGCTGTGGAGGGGTCTTCCCGGTGGGTAAGGGGATTTTGTTGTGGCTGGTCAGACTTTTTAATAAGTTTAAAGCCCCTTTATTTCATGTGTGTGTGTGTTGCAAAAGCATTTAGAAGAGATATGGGTTTTGGTTCTGAATGGAACTGAAGACTTGGCATGTCTAAATATAAGAATGGGAAGAATTCTTTTATAAATATGAAGTTAGCCTATGCTAACCTGCCTGCCCGCTCCCCATTGACTGCTGAAATCTGCTCCAGAAAATTCTCTTTTGAGGGCAGGTATGGGAGAAGGAATAGGTTTCAGTAAGAAATGCCGTTCTCAGCCACCTCATCTGTGCCTTCAGTCCAAGAAAAGAGGACCCAAGCCAACCTTTTTCCCGTTCGTTGCGTGAAGACCTTCAGTCTCGGTGTGTGAGTCAAGTGCAGCTTCAAATCCGTGTTTAAATTTGGTAGCCTAGATTTAAAAATGTGTGCTGAAAGAGAAGGCAAGGCATCCTCCGTGGAGGAACTTGGTGTGGGGAATATGACCCACATTTTAAAACTTTCTGTCTTCGGACGGCATTTGTAGGCTGTTTGTCCAACAAACGTGGTTCAACTGTTGTGCTTCCAGCTTCTCTTGGTCACAAAGGGAGGTGTTGATAGTAGGCACATCTCCCAGTTTACTTGGAGTTCGTTCTGCTGCTGTTCTCAAAATAGAGCCTCGCAAACACTGTAATCTTTCCATAATTCCTTTTTGCTTGCATGGACTTGAGCTTTAATCTTTACAGAGAAACACATTAGCATTTTTATGCCCAAAATAAAGGCCTTTTTTCCTTCTTCTTTTTTCCCCCTGTCATTGAGGATTGTTTTGTGCCTTTTGTTACAGGGGGAAGCTTGTTATGTTGTGAGTCTTGTCCTGCTGCGTTTCATCCTGACTGTCTAAACATTGAAATGCCAGACGGAAGCTGGTATTGCAATGACTGCAAAGCAGGGAAAAAAATCCATTTTCAAGATATCATTTGGGTCAAACTGGGAAATTACAGGTTTGGATTTATAAACATACCTTAAATATTTTTAAAAAAATTGTTGTGGGTCTATATGATGGTGTCTCTCTCTTCCTTGGAGCTCAGAAAAGGGGGGAATTTGTAGGTAGTAGAAAGATCTTTGATGGAGAGTTGTACGCGTTAACACAATCTGTTCTGTGTGAGACTGATGTTCATTCATTTCTGAGAGAACGCTGGCCTCAATTTCTTCCTTTACTTGGGTTGTTTTTGTGGTAGGTGGTGGCCAGCCGAAGTCTGCCATCCCAAAAACGTCCCCCCAAATATCCAGAAAATGAAGCACGAGATTGGAGAATTCCCTGTGTTTTTCTTTGGCTCTAAAGATTACTACTGGACTCATCAGGCCCGCGTGTTTCCCTATATGGAAGGAGACCGGGGAAGTCGGTACCAGGCCATTAAAGGGATC
Organism: Bothrops alternatus; assembly: GCA_034064705.1. Taxonomy (NCBI): domain Eukaryota; kingdom Metazoa; phylum Chordata; class Lepidosauria; order Squamata; family Viperidae; genus Bothrops; species Bothrops alternatus. The sequence continues at coordinate 718,495 of JARGCV010000490.1, read as the reverse complement.
GGGAAAGTCTTCAAAAACGGTAAAATATTTCGCCACATTTCAACTCAAAGGCACTCTTGCTGGGCGATCAGCTTCTGTTGCGTAGAATCAGAATCCAGTGCAGTTCGCCCGTGAGTTTGGATTTCAGTATTTTACCTGGCTGCGCCTGGTGAGGGCGCCTAGCTAAGCTTGACTTCAGAGAAGCTAAGCAGGGTCAACGAGGTTGGTAACTATATTATAATTATTGTATGCGGGGAGTTCTCGACCTGTGACCAGTTGTTTGGCAAACATTGGAAGTTACAACAGACCCTGTTGGTTTTGAAGGTCTGAAGGTCCCTCCCCTCCAGTGTCACGTGACCGAACTTCAGGCGCTTCTCAACCGAGCCGCATACATTGCAGCAAAACCGCCCCCAGCAAACCATTTGCTCACTTAATCACTGTGATGATTAAATGGGTGACCCTCGCAAAAAATGTTGCAAAATCAAGACCAGTCACTCCCATTACAGTTGTAAGTCAAGGACTACTTGTGCACAGCTGTGTGAAATCACAGCTGCCAGTCCCTCAACTGGGGTTGGCCTTCATAGGCATCACATTCTTCCCAAGGACCTGAGATGCTGTAACATATTGATATAATACAGTGTTTCCCTGAAAATAAGACTGGGTCCTGTTTTTGTTTTTGTTTTTTGGCCTCCAACAGAGGTACCCAGTCTTATTTTCGGGGGAGGCCTTACCTCACCTCTGGCACTGACAGCCCCACCCAGCCAGTCCACTTCTTCTGGGGCCGAAGTTCTGCAGATGCATTCGGGCCTGCATTTGCAGTCAGGCCTTTCTGGAAGGTCCATGCAGCCGAGTACCGAGCCATGGATTCAATCCATTGCTTGGTGCTCGGCTAAATTGGTTTTCAGAGAAATGCAGGCCTGGCTGCAGAAGAAGAAATGGGCCAGAGAGGAGAGGCCTGGCTGCCAGGTGAGCAGGTGCGGAGCAGACGCGGGACGGGTGGGCCCTAGCTTGATGTTTAGGTGTGTGCCTCGCCCCAAAACTAGGGCTTATTTTTGGGATAGGGCTTATATTAACCCATCCCCAAAAAAATCCAAGCTAGGGCTTATTATTGGTGTAGGCCTTACTTTTTGGGGAAACACGGTAGATAAGCAGATCCAAGCAGCTAATGAGGTTGAGGCCTAATTCTAATAGGGAATATTTGTAGTTGTAATTTTACCAACTCTTTTTTTAAAGCTTTGCAAGACGCGGAAACACGCTTCCGAGAGATAAAATTTCAGCGGGAAGCCAAAGAAACTCAAGAAAACGAACGCAAACCTCCCCCTTACAAACATATCAAGGTGAGATGCTTTGAAGGACGGGTCTGGTCCCTCTCTGACCCCCAAATTAGTCGGTCCAAGGATGGGCCCAGGATGCTCTGGGGTGAAGGAGAAGAGGGTAGTTGGGGGTGAAAACTTTTGAGTTTTCATAGGCCAGCCAGCTTTAGTCTAAATGGGGTTCTGTGTTGTATCAATCGTCAGAGTAAAGGACCATTTTTAAGTACAGGAGTGTATTTCTTGAGAGATAAAGGGCTGTAATTGTCTTTTTGTTCTAGTCAATTCATGTATCTTGATTTATTAAATAAGAATTGCTAGAGAAGGGATAAGATATTTCCAAGGGATTTTAGTTCTAGTTGACAAACTGAATGATAATAACCAGATATTGGATTTACAGTATAGGAGTGTTAAACGTATGGGAAACAGAACTGAGCAACTATAATTTAAAATAAATAACTACCGGTTACTTAAAGGGAAATATTTGTGGCAGAATAATGTTTTTTTTCAGAATGTTCATCCATAAAGTAGGACTTAATCGTCTTCACATCCAAAAAGCATTCAATGAATCTTCTGGATTGTGTGTTTTGTTAGGCCGAATTGGAAATATTTTGATGCATTTCTGTATATGTGTAATTACAAAAAAAAAAAAAAATACCTCAGAGAAGAGGTGTGCTTTCTTTCGTTCTCAAACTCACCCTTCCATACAGCAAAGAATGCTAAAGCCGGGGTCTGGCCTGTCTTTTCTCCCACCACTACCCAGACTGTCTAGGGGTCTCCTGGCTTCTCTTGCCCCTCGGCCTATCCTAACTCAGTTGGTCGTTCTCTTCCCCCTTGGAGGAGGCAGCTGGCTGGGTTAGGATTAGCAGGGTTTCGCCCTCCTGTTGGCTGGAGAGAGGCCCGGGTGGGGGGCTGGGGAAGTGGAAGCAGGCGAGGCTGGCAGAACCTGAAGCCCCGCCATGGCAGCCTGCCCCTGGGTGCCTCTGAGCAACGGGAGGAGCCGCCAGTGTCTCCGAGGTCCCATGGAAGCCGAGGGGGTGGGGGGCTTAGAGTGCAAGGGATGGGCCAAACACACGAGCGCGAAGGACGAAAGTGGACCAGTGCGTTTGGGCCGGGACCTTGTGGGCCTTTTGGGGGGGGAGCCCAGTCAGCGCCTGCTTTGGTCTTTCGTGTGCAGGTCAACAAGCCCTTTGGGAAGGTCCAGATCTACACGGCGGACATCTCAGAGATCCCCAAGTGCAACTGCAAGCCTTCGGACGAGAGCCCCTGCGGCCTGGACTCCGAGTGCCTGAACCGGATGCTGATGTACGAGTGCCACTCGCAGGTCTGCCCGGCCGGAGGGCGCTGCCAGAACCAGTGCTTCAGCAAGCGCCAGTACCCGGAGACCAAAATCATCCGGACGGAGGGCAAAGGCTGGGGCCTGGTCGCCAAGAGGGACATTAAGAAGGTGGGGCTGCTGACCGGTGGGGTGTGTGTGTGTGTGTGTGTGTGTGTGTGGCAGCAACAGCAACAGCAGCACCAGATGGAGGACGTGCAGCCAGGGGGGTGGCTCCTTGTTGGGGTGGGGACTCCCAAGGGGCCTTTCGGCGTAATAATAATAAATAATAATAATAATAGTCTCTCCCTTCAGTTTACATCCCACCTTTCTTTCCCCCTGTAGTTCAAAATGTCCACACGGCTTTTACAGCAGTTCATTTAGTGACCATTTGACGTTACAACGGCACTGTAAAAAGTGACCTGTGACCGTTTCTCACCCTTCGTGACCGTTGCAGCATCCCCCGTGGGTCACGTGATCAAAACTGAGACGCTTCGCCACTGACTCAGAGTTATGACGGCTGCGGAGCGTCCCGGAGTCACGTGATGATCCCCTTCTGTGACCTTCTGACCAGCAGAGTCCACGGGGAAGACAGACTCTCTTAACCACTGGATTATCAGCTTAACTGATTCACTTAACAACCGTGGATAAGACCGGTCGTAAAGCGGGGCAAAACTCGCCCTTAAGAAATGTTTCAGTGAAGCACAAAACAGTTGGGCTTACCTGGATGGCATCAGCCCAAGGAGGAGGGAAATTGGGCAGAGGCTGACAGAGGCAGCCTTTGGGGCCAGACTTGATTCTTACACCCAGCTCTGACGGTTGGGCAAAGCCCCCCCCCTTTCTCCCCCCCGTTTTCTTCTCTTGGCTGGTTGAGCAGCTGCACTTTCCCCTCCCTCAGGGCGAGTTTGTGAACGAGTATGTCGGCGAAGTGATTGACGAAGGGGAATGCATGGCGAGGATCAAATACGCTCACGAAAACGACATCACGCACTTTTACATGCTCACCATTGATAAGGTAAGGTTCTTTTTTTATATGGCTTAGCTTGACCTTAATCTTAACCCTGGTACCTATAAATATGGTAAATGCAGGGTTGCAGTGGGGGGGGGGAAAAACAGCACAAAAGCAACATCAGTAAGCCTACCGATCAACACCGTTTTAAACACCGAGTTTAAAACGTCCCTGTAGAAATTAGGGTGACAGGAAGTGCTAATATTTCTTTTGACGCCCTTTTTTATGTTACGATTAAAACTGCAACCCTGTATCCACGTATCTCGGTGAAACATCCTATTGTGTGTAAAGGGCACTCATTTTTATGTAGACGTGTATTGGATTACGCTCCGAACTGAATATGGGAATTAATCAATAATAAAAGCTGAATGGAAGAAGAGACGCTGGCCTTATGTGACTGTTCTGTATCTTTCCTCTACAAATGCTTTTGTCCAACAAAGCTGAAGCTTCAACTTCTTCGTCTACTTTGGAACTTGGGGGAAATCATTTCTGACTGGTCTAGGAACCGGGGAGAATCTCGAACCGCTACACCCAGGGCTCTTCCAACTCAGCCCTTGGATGACTTGTGGACTTCAGCTCCCACGCGTGCCTGGCTAAGGAATTCTGGGAGTTGAAGTCCACAAGTCATAAAAGGGCCGAGTTGGAAGACCCTTGTCTTAAATCTAACAAACAAAATGGAGGCTGACTGAGGAATTCTGGGAATTGAAGTCCACAAGTCATAAAAGGGCCGAGTTGGAAGACCCCCTACTCTACACGAAGAGTTTTGCTTGTTTGCTTACCCTTTTGTGTTCCCAGGACTGGAAATACTTAATGGCAGTATCTCTATCCTGCCTGCTTTTCAAGGGAGGGCTATCAAAGTTTGTTTTTTTTGTTTGTTTTTTTTTAAACCAGAAGAAACCCCATTTCTTTGCATTGTCCATTGAAGATCCAAAACATTTTTTTTCTCTGTCTAATCATCTCAAGACAAGAAAAGAAAGAAAATACATCTTCCTGACCCAAGCCAAACCGAGGAACAATTATATTTCTTTCACAATTTTGTACATTTTCCAGGTATCTTAATTTAGCTAGGTGATGAGACATTACTGTAAGGCAAAATTAATCAAATCCAGATGTAGAGCTCTGAAAGTCTAGGTTTCTCTTAAAAGTGTGATAAAATTTACACAGATGCCAGATTTAAGTTTGTCGAGGAAGAACGAAATATACCCGCTGTGGGGGGGGAGGCAAGGCTCTGTTTCCGTTGAAAACGGTTCAGCTGTGCCTCAGATTTTTGCCTGACTCCTTTGATTTCCAGGACCGCATAATCGACGCCGGGCCGAAAGGCAACTATTCTCGCTTTATGAATCACAGCTGCCAGCCGAACTGCGAGACCCTGAAGTGGACGGTGCATGGCGACACCCGAGTAGGCTTGTTTGCAGTGTGTGACATTCCCACAGGTACAAGCTGCTCTCCTTCCTACTGTGCAAGGTTTTTTTCTTAAAAAGAAATCAGGCCTTGAAAGCCTGTTCAGAAAACTTCTCACATTGATGTAGCTCAGTGTTTCTCAACCTTGACCATTTTAAGGCATGTGGACTTCAACTCCCAGAATTCCACAGCCAGCAATGCTGGCTGTGGAATTCTGGGAGTTGAAGTCCATATGCCTTAAAATGGTCAAGGTTGAGAAACACTGATGTAGCTGAAACATCCTTTGAGCGTGGGCTTAACCTGCCCTCTTAATGCAGCAGAACAAACACAAACGAAAGAGAAAAAAAATATTTTGTTTGACAAAGCTGCAGAAACTGGGGGGGTGTTTTTTCCAAGCTGATCTTGTTCCTGTTGTAATGATGGTTACAATAAGCCTTTCCTCTTTTAAGGTTGGAGAAAATGACTAAAAAACAAATAGACTTTAAACCAGAATTATTTTTGTTAGGATTAATAGGAGCTAATTATGAGAAAGATTGCAGATATATTTTTTTATATAAAAGTTTTATTGGTTTTTTCCATTTTTTACAAAAGCTTAGGACACAACGTGGTGGTCGGAGTGTCAAATCGTTCAAGAACAAAATCATATACATATAGCTCAAATTAATTATAAACAATTTCCTTTCTATAAGGAATAATATTACTTATTAAGATTAATACAATTTTAGATAAAGTTCCATCAAACAAAAATCCTCAATCACCTTGCAGTTATGATCATCTATATCCTGTTTTAAATTTTACTAATTACAATTGTCATATTCCAGTTACATTTCAATAAACATCTAATTGGGATTTCAGGTATCCTTAATATTAGATCACTCATTAAGACTAATTTTTTTCCTATCACATGTAGCTCTTACAACATATTTTTCATATTTAAAATAACAATATAAATCCAACAAATACAATTCTATTTTTAAAAATATATTCTATAATTTCATCAATCTACATCTATAAAAAAGCTTTTTAAGCCCTTTTATGAAGTTTACACCTTCAAATACTTATCAAGTATAATGTCAAGAAATTCCCTGCCTTCATTCATTATTAAATCAGACAGAAATTCTCTATTTCAAAATAATTATCATACTTAAAATAATAATGTAATTCCAAAATATACATATCTATTTTTAAAAACATATTCTATCATTTCATCACTCTACGTCTGTAAAATCTTTTTAACCCCTAAACAAGTTTATTCCTAATAATTATCAACTATAATAACAGTCAATTCTCATCCTTCTTTCATTATTAAATCAGACAAAATCTCTAAAGCCTTTTTAACCCATCAAGTAGCATTTTATCTCACATTTAAACCTGACTCTAGCTTTCTTTCTATGCCAAGTTAATTCCCATAATAAAACTTTTCGATTATCAAACCTCAAACTTTGATTACTAAAATTTCTAACCAATTCAAACTGAGCAAAATTTTCTTCTCTTCCTGCCAATATCATCCAAATATTGTATTGACTTTTATTCCATGTTATAATTATGAATAAGTTATCCGCTTTGTTGTATTTTTCAGAAAGTTGTATCTGAGTGTCAATCTTTGTTATTTTTGATATTTGAACTGAGTCAGTTACAGTTAGTTCTTGATCATCCAAGTTACCCATCCGTTGTAGGTAACGTTGTGTAGAATTGGTGGGCTCAGTGGTTACCACCTTTTCTCCCAGCATAGATTCATCATTGGGCTGTAAGCATAATATCTCTGTCTCTTTAGAAAGTGTGTCTCGATGTGTGAGAGCCTGTTCAGAATTGCTCTGTTGTTCCTTGTTCCATGGCTTGATTCATTATTGGAGGGTCAGTTGGAAGTGCCAAGATGGCATCAGAAAGATGGCAGATATTTAATACCACACGTACTAACAGCAGCAAGAATTGTATTTGCTCAACATTGGAAAAATGAAAACTTGCCAACTGAAGAAGAATTCATTAAGAAAATTTTAGAGTGTGCAGAAATGGATAGATTGACTTTAAAGATAAAAGAGAAAGAAGACTCGTTGTACTTTAGAACGTGGAATAATTTCTATCAATGGCTAGAAAAATGAGTTAGAAAGGAAGGTGATATGTAATTTTGAATATATATTAGCAAGAAGGCTATTGAATGATTAATTAACATATTGTTTATGATAATTAACTATTTTCTATTATAGTTGGTTAAATACATAAACCCAGATATTATGCTGTTTGCTAAATATTGAGAATGTTACTTGGAAAAGGCCCAACCTCAACCTTAATCCTAACCCTAACCTAAATCCCAACCCCGACCCCATCTTATTCCTAACCCCATAAAAATTAATAAAATCAATAAGCCTTTCCTCTGGTTTCCCCCTTAGGAACAGAATTAACCTTCAACTACAATCTGGATTGCCTGGGCAATGAGAAGACAGCGTGCAAGTGTGGTGCTCCCAACTGCAGCGGCTTCCTTGGGGACAGACCGAAGGTATATTACATGAGCCAAGAAGAGGAATCTCTCTCCACGGGCTACTGCAACACTCGCCGAGGGGTTTCTGAGGGACCAATTTTAGGGGGCAAAACGGGGCAGCCTAAGGAAAGGCTTTTTGAAGCCAGGCACCTCAAATGGACTAACTCACAGAATGTGTCTGGAATGTGGAAGCCGTAACTCCCAACGAAATTTGGCAAATTTTGGAAAACATTTTGTGATGTTAAAAAAAATCACCATAAAACAATTGTCCAATTATTTCTAAGAACACCTCTGGGTCCGAATATGTGTGTGTTTTCTGAGGTTTTCGTGGGTGTTTGTATGTAGGTCTTTGGTTATTCGGGTTTTCTCCCACGTAAAATTGGAAGTGTCTTGGCGACGTTTCGACGAAGTCCCATTCGTCATCTTCAGGCTGATGTTTTCAGCTTCGTGCTTTTAGAAGCACGAAGCTAGAAGCACAAAGCCGAAAGCACCAGCCTGAAGATGACGAATGGGACTTCGTCGAAACGTCGCCAAGACACTTCCAATTTTACGTGGGAGAAAACCCGAATAACCAAAGACCTACATACAAACACCCGCGAAAACATCAGGAAAAAAATATATATGTATGTATGTATAAAGAATTGTATCTATGGAGATTCTCCGTCATCCAGGTCATGGTTGTCCCAAAGGTGCTTTTTTTTTTTTTCCAAGAGGCAACTGGACTTTGTTTTTCTTTGAAAGACGTTTTGCTTCTCATCCAAGAAGCTTCTTCAGCTCTGACTGGATGGTGGAGAATGGAAGGATTTATATTCCTGCATGAAGCACAGCTCAATGACTCAGGCGACCCTCAGGACAAAGATAAACCTCCAAGTGGCCTCAGCGACCCTCTAAAAGGGTGCAAATGACCAGCTGTCTGCAAGGAGTGTAAATCCTGCCATTCTCCCAGCATCCAGTCAGAGCGGAAAAGGCTTCTGGGATGAGAAGGGAAACGTCTTCAGAGGAAAACAAAAAAAGTCCAGTTGCCTCTTGAAAACAGCACTTTTGGCACAACCAAGAGCTGTTTTTTTAGTGGAGGAGCATTCAGTAAAATTACAAAATTAAGTAGTCTCTCCCCCAGGAAAGTAAGAGTGGACGATGGTGGCATTTGGGCCAACAATGCTTCTCTCTTTAGTTCTGTCTTGCGTGGCCATTGTCCAGTCACCACACTGGAAACATTTTGCAAGAGGATTCCCAACAAGTCTTTATAATTTGGAATGGCTAAAAACAGCACTAATCTCCTAATCTGCAAAACGGAAACTTTTTTTTTTTTTTAAGAATTCATCCTCCAACGCCTCAGAAGAGAAAGGAAAGAAGACCAAAAGAAGGGCAAGGAGACGCAAAACGAAACATGAAGCTAGGAAAAAAACGGAGGACTACTGTTTCCGCTGCGGAGATGGAGGGCAGCTTGTCCTGTGTGACCGGAAGTCTTGCACCAAGACCTATCACCTCTCCTGCCTCGATCTGGTAAAACGTCCTTTCGGTGAGTAAGAAAAGGCGCCTCAACTTCGTAACAAGGATTTTGGGCCCGCGAGGATCGTAATCGAAAAATTCCAAGTTGAGAAGGAGTTGGTTTTCCTCCGCTGCTGCCCCTTTGGGGGGGGTCAGGCTAAGAGTTGAGTCCAGGGTTAACCGTCTCCAGCCAAGCTGGTCCACGGTAAAGCAGTGAGAAGGGAAAGGTGGGTGTAGTTTTGTTGAGGGTTTGACCAGGCAGAATTGTTCAAGCTCCTTCTGGGCCTGTGTGTGTGTGTGTGTGTGTGTGTGTGTGTGTGTGTGTGTGTGTGTGTGTGTGTGTGTTCCCCCAGGCCAGCTCCATAGGAGAGGTGGTGGTGGGCAGGAGGCGGCGGCTAGCAGCCATTCAGCTCAGCAGGGCCACATTCACCTGCCTGGGGTCTTCTCCGTCCCAGGGAGAGGGACGTCGTCGTCTTCAGGAGTCGTCCTTGGAAATGATGAAGCAGCAGGCTCACGGAGAGGAAACCAGACTCCAAAGTTAAACCGTACATTGTTAAGCTAATCATAGTTTATTCAGCGGGAAGGAAAAGTCCTGAAAGAGGCCCTCTCCGAATGTGCGTGTCTAGCTTTAAACACTTCCGGTTGTGTTTGCTTAACAACATGCTGATTTTTTTATTTCAAGTAGTTTTTAATCGGTTCTTGTCCACTATTTTGATAACGGTCAAGGAGATAAGAGAACGTGTGCATTGGTCAATAGAGGGGCTGCCTTTGTCCAGTTCATTCAGGCTGGAGGGAAGGATTTTAGTGGATGTGTGGACATCATGGCACATTTTTCTGAGTTGATATTTTGTTCTTTTTTTCCCTCCCCCACGGCAGGCAAGTGGGAGTGCCCTTGGCATCACTGCGACGTTTGTGGCAAGCCCTCGGTTTCCTTCTGCCACTTCTGCCCCAACTCCTTCTGCAAGGATCACCAAGGGGAGGCCCTGCTGGAGTGCAACCGGAGCGGAGAGTGGTTTTGCCCCGACCACCCTGGGGAGAACTTCACGGAGAAGAAAGCCAAACGGCCTCCCAGGAAACTGATTTCGGTCAAATGTAAAGGGCAAAGAAACAAGTGGAAGAGGACATAATGTTGAGAGGAACAGACTCCCCCCCCCCGCCAGTCCCACTGCCAAGGTTGTCTTGTAAATAAGTTGTGAATAGGATCAGGGAAGGACACCCATTTACTACACATCTTGCGCAAGAACTGGCTTTGGGGGCGAACGATTTTTAACCGACTGAGCCAACCCCGCAGCTGGGCGCCCGCTGCATCTGCACTGATCATGAACTCTGGCCTGCCAAGTTCAGACATTTCAGGACAAACCAGGTTTTCTCTCCAGAAATAAATAATGAGAATACTTGAACTGTTAGGAATGGAACAGTTCTTCCTTCCCCGGTGCTTCCTAAACGGAGGTGTGTTGATTTTTCGGCCAGCGACGGCGTATATGGACGGTCTCGTAGACTTTGAAATAGTAATCACCCCTCGGAAATGTTTAAATAGAGGGAGAGAGAGAGAGAGCTCGACTAGCTTTTGAAGCCCAACGTGATGAGGAGATCCGCTCGACAGGATTGCATTAAATAAGAGGGTGGGGGAGGGGGGAATGTCGTACCATGGCTTTTGATTTTATTGTTTTAATTGTAACAACATTCTATCAAGACGCTGAAGACAAGGAAGCAGCACAGCTCTTGAACCCGTGGCATGCTTTGGAAGAAGAGTCCAGTCAACTGTGCCTCAGGTCAACTGTTTAGTTCCCATAAGCAAAAAAAGGAAAAAAAATGCATTACCAGTGTCCTCCTTTAAATGGATATTAAAATCTGTGCCCAATTTTTAGATCGTATTTGCATAATAAAAAGTATTTCAAAATCGAACCTATTTTGAGATTTCTTTTGAGAAGCAGAGTGAAATAAGCGTCAAAACGATGCTGGAAGCAAAAGCAACAACTCTTGCGGTGGCCTCCCTGAGCAGACTTCCCCGTTTTTTTGTGTTTTTGTTTCTGGCAACTTCTGGCTAAAAATGGGATTGGAAGCCCAGCCACAGACGTTTTTAGTGACCAGGAAGCAGGTAGACTAGTGCTGTCAGTAGCATCTCAAGCTGCTCCTACCGGTAGTAGTTGCTTCTCCTTTGGGGAAGCATTGCGGGAATTTCGTAGGTCTTTTTCTCCGTGGACCCTGACTGGATCCAGGCCGTTATTTTAACCCTAATTCTTCTGCCTTTTTAATCCCATTCTGTTCTGTTCTCAAGAGATGCTGTGCTGATGGGAGGATGAGTGAATCCCAGCTTCAAGTTTGTTTTTTAAAAAAGGGTGTTCCTGCATTCTTTGTGAGTATGGCAAAGATGTGAACAGAAGTAATGCATTATACAGTTTTACCTGTGATGTGGATGTTGATAAAATTTCCCGACAGAAATTTTAGGAGAGTCACGTTATGCCACAGTAAGTAAACTACAGATTGCCTTTTCAGATTGCAAATTTTGTTTAAAAACATGAGCTTTCATCAACTGCATCGCGCTTCCTAAAATACTTGGAGAGTGGTTGATGTAAGACTTTAAATAGAATCAGGGGACACAAGCTTTCTCACCTCAGGGCTATATTTAAACTTTACGCCCATTGAATTGCAGCAGTGACCTGGTAGTAAGTACTACCACTCATTCAGCTTGCTCGGTGGAGTAGGGTCTGAAAACATTTGCCATTTAGTTAGCACGTCCTTAGGGCCTGCGCCCGGGAGCCACGTCAAGGACGAGCAGATGCCAAATAATACCACCACTGGGGCAAAAAGAAAAATGTACTTAGAAAAATCTGAACTTTATTACAGATATTATGCCGAAAATACGAACTCAAGGACATGAGGTTTTGCATTTACATCTGTACAAAAAAACAAAATAAGATAGAAAACATCTGGCTTGCTCTACTAGATAGGCAACATTTTACAAAACAACATTGCTTGTTAAAAAGGTACCAGAATCCCACGGGTCTCGAGGGTTCGTCTCCTAGCCTTGCCTTTTCTCTCCCCTTCTGTCGGTCGGGGAGGAGGAGGGGGGCCGGGGGGCACGGCAAGGGAAGCCCCAGGGCTGCCAAGGGCTTCTGGGCCCCACTTCTGCTAACTGGTAGGGCAGGAGGGAAGCTGCGTGGGTTTTTTTTCCAACAATAACTCTTCAGCTTGTCTGATGCTCATGGATGCTGGATACTACAAGTAATCTTACAGCTAAAATTAAACTCTTAACATATCTCCCCCCCCCCAGATTAGAACTGTGGATAGTACCGGTCACTTGCCTTTTTCTGTCAGAATCAGAAGAGTCCCTTTTAAGCCAAGCAGGGTCACATGGGGAGCCTTGTTGCTCTGGACAAGCTGCACCCATCAGTCAGGCTGGCTGGCTGGCTGCTTGGGCCGCCTGCTGCCTCCCCCTTTCCAGCCGGCCTTTGCAGGGTTTACTGCCAGCTCTCTCTGGGCAGCCAGACCTCAGCCTAAAAATGCCGGGCACAGGGAGAGAGATCCGGAAAGAACACCTCGCCGAAGTGCTTCCTGGGCAGAGGCATCCCTCAGTGCCAGCCCAAATCGGATGGTGATTTCCCAAGCGCTTAGCAAAGACAAAGATTCTCATGAGAATCTCTTTTGAGGACATCCGTATGATTATACCTGGGTTGCACCAGCAGCAGCTTCACGGCCCTTCCTGACACGGACTCTGAAAGGAGAAGCTTCTAACTGGAGTAAAAGCTGCTGGCTGTGCAGGGCCAGCCTTCCTTCCCCCGTGGCGAGGCAAAACTCTTCTCAGATATTACGCCAGGTTCAGACTGTTCTGAATTCATCTGAGTGGATTCCACCACAGATGACCGCACGGATGCCACTGCTTCCGACGGAGGGAGGGAGGGAGGGGTGGGAGGGCGAGAAAGTCCAGGTGGTAGCCACAACTCTACTCAAAAGCCGTGCCCTATTCTGACCAGCTGGACTTTTTTTGGCACCCACCCCAACCCCCTGGCTAAATACTCTAGAGCAGAACCACAGACACCTGTTAGTTCGTACTGCTCCAAGTCCTCAGAGGTATTCTAGAGAAAACTGCATTCTAACTTCAAACCAAGTTTCTGGATAAAAGATGAGATATCATGTCCTCCACATCAGACGGCCACGATGTTCACGCAAGCAGTCAATATTGCCTTTACGTTTGAACACGTCAGGACACGTCCTGCTACATGCCAGCTAAAGATGGGGGGGGGAGGCTTCCAATGTTAAAAGAATATAGCTAGGTGGCCTCTTAAAATAACCTGAGCAAGCCAGGTTGATGCTGCATAAAACTGACAAATTTAGTTAAAATTAGCCCTACGGTTTAAAATCCTGCTTCCAGGTTCAGGTCTGGCTGAAACGTTAAATCAAATGACGCTGCACAAAAAACTCTTCTGAAACCAGCCCTTTGTGATGCTCTTCTGACTCTGGTTAGGCCTATACTGGGTATAATTCAGAAACAAACACACAATTCAGCTGTGCTAAAACGAAACCTAAAAGGTGGCCTGTCTTCCCTCTCTCACACTTAAGGTTCTCCAGAGGTGCTCAGAACAGGAGCTCAGAGCACGTGGTTTCCCTCTGCAGCTTGGTCAAACAGCTTCCCTGGACCTTCAACTTAAAAGGAAGCATCCTAACATCTCCCAACCATTTCAAGGAACAGGAAGTCTTTATTCTTCAACTCTTCCTCTGCATAAACGATTAAGCTATTGAGCTGCCCTCTCTCCACCACTTCCAAGGCTCAGCGTTGCTCCTGGCGAGGCCCTGCAGCCCTCGGAGGACCAACGGATCCTTCAGAAAAGAGAAATGCAGAAACTCAGCCCTGCGTGACAAACCATCTCAGATCCTCCTTCCACCACACGGCTACAGAGCCGGGAAGGGGCGCCCAATTACTGTTTTGACCTGCTTCGAGGGGAGTGAGATTCCCAAAAAGCTTCACCGTTGTTAGGACATCCACCGATATTCAGTTGCAGGATGGACCAGTTTGGTGCCATCTTGCAAGGCAATCCTGTGAGGTCTTGGAACGAGCCACGTTAGCCTGACGCAGCCAATTTCAAGTTTTTGGAATTTATACCCATTTTAAGAGTGTTCAGAGGCTGCTCTGACGCTGGGGAAGAGAGCTCACCTCGCTGCCCCTGAGATCATTAAGCTTGGGGGGGGGCTCCCTCTTTGTATGTATCCATGTTAAAAGGCCCCCCATTTATGGGAAGCAATGCTTCTACATGCAGCTGGGGGGGGGTGGATGTTCTCAAAGAAGTGAAGGTTTATTCTTTGGGCAATCTTGAGGAGCAGGAGAGAGAGGGAAGGTCCGACGGGCTTTTCATGGTGGGTGCCTCAGAAAATCGCCCCACGGAGGGCCGCCCCAAGGGACCCAACAAGTGCTGCTGCTTGCAGTCAGCCGCAAAAGGAAAAAAGAAACTGCCTATTTTTAACAGAGAACCGAGAAAGTCAACTGAGGTCCCTGCTGTGAAATCTGCCTCTGGAGAGGCTCCTCCCTTTCTATTCTTTCCCAAGGCAGGCAAATAAAACCCCTTTTCTGCCAAACTGCTGGAGGCTGTGAATCACCGCATCCTTCCGAGGACGTTTTGTCTCCTCTTCCTATTTGAGCCGTGACCCGGGCTGGTTACAAGTCACACACAGGAATGTTGTTCTGTCCCAGTTGACGACGCACAATGGATAAGCTGGCTTTATTCTAGGATCTACTTGGTCTACATCTTCCCGTGGCTGAACTGTTTAAGAGACGTTTGTCATCGGCTTGTGTTTGGTCAGCCTGGTCCACTCGCCGGTTGCGTAATTCATTTCAAAGATGGTGTCCACCAGCATGGTGGTGCTCCCGGTCCCGTCGGGGTTCGGCAGGACCTCGGTGTGCTCGCTCAGCTTGATCTGGATGACGTCGCCCTGCTCTTGGCAGGGGTTTTCTGGAGAGGAGAAATCACGGATTTCAGAGGGATTGAGTCGCACCAGAACTATCACTCGGGACAAAAACCGGGAAGGGAGCCGCATTCCTCCCTGCTCTCTGCATGGTACATTTTCCTTCCCATCCCAGGAGGGGCTGCCTGCCTCTGAGGACGGGCCCTGAAGCGAATCTCTCCTCAGTGGAGGCAGCCTGACCTCCTTAACCACTTTATTTAAACTGAATTTGTACATTAGTGATTGCACAGCCTCTGTAGATGCCACACTCTGCATCAAATAAAACCTTCTTAACTGCCAAGGGCCAATTCTTTGCCTGACAAACTCTGATAACTAAACTGTCTTCTCAGTGATGTTTGTTTCACACAAATCCAGGAGACAGGCTGGCCGCTTGCGTTTCAGTAGACGAAGGCCTTGTCTGAAAAGGGATCAAAATGCTCTATAATAAATTGGTTTATAAAACCACTATCATTTTTCCTATCTATACCTACATCTAAAAGTTGAACAAAAAGACCACTAAATATTATTCCAGATAAAGTTACAGATTATCCTGATTCCCAATCAATCAAATTACTCGGCAGTTGGCCAGTCTTGGGCTTCAGAGTTTAGTGGCCGAATATCCCTCTTTAGTGAGCGGTGGTGACTGGCGCTGCTGGCGGACTGGAGGTACGCTAGAGGCACCGCAGACGAGGAGAGCCCAGAAGAGGAGCTACTGAGCTGGGCCACGATGATCATGGAGCTGAGTTCGAGGGCTCCCTTGGGTGCTCCCAACATCCACCCACTAAGCAAGCCTGCCACTCAGATCCACAAACTTCCTAACGACATCAACAAGGAAGAAATCCGAGGCTTAATAAAGCTTACTCATTCTGCATCCTGCATCAAGGGCCTTAACCCAAAAGCAGGACCAACCACGAATCACACTCTCTCTCTCTCTCACACACACACACACAGAGAGAGAGAGAGAGAGACACAGGGTAAATCAGAAACTTACTTGGAAAAGAACCCAATTAGGACTCAGCCAAACCCGCCGGAGCCCGGCATCAACGCAACAAAATCAGAAACCGGCACTCCAAAAATGGCCCAAAACTGCCCACTCGGCCGTGAAAGCCTGCACCGGTATCCACTCAGCAATCCTCTGGAGAGGAGTGTCGGATACCCACCTCTGGATCCTGCCATAAATCCAAGGATGAGAGACTTCTCGGGCCTCGTAACTTTGTTTGCCATCTGGAATATTTCGTGGGCTGCAAACAACTGCTCCTTCTGCAATGAGTTTCAAGAATATATTCCGTTGAAAACAACAGTAGAGAAATTACTTCCACATTGCTGAAATCCTCACTTGTCTCTTAGAAAGAGGAAGGCAGCCCTCTTCACCGTCCTTCGCCCACCGGCAGCCCTGGCGGCGCTGCCTGTTTTCCTGTAAACTGGGGGGACACTTCAATACTTTTCCAATGGCCCTGGGCAGCTGGTAATGCAGCCCCACAAGATAAAAGGTATCAAAACTTAAGTGAGGTTTGTTATTTATATGTATTAAATACACAATATATTTTATATGCGGCCCAAGACAATTCCTCTTCGCTCAATACGGCCGGGGCAAGCCAAAAGGTTGGACAACCACAACTTAGTGGAAAGTAACTGCTCCCAACTGCTGTTCCTCAACAAACCCATCAGTTGAAAGGGGTGGCAAACAACCACCTTCCGTGACAGACACGCCCTCCGTCCACGGCATCTTCATAGGCCTAATTTTAAAGAAGAGAAGCCTCTGGACAGGCCTACAATACATACAATTATTGATTAATCTGTTTCCTTGCTTTATATGCTGGAGTTGGGTATGTCTACTTTAACGAAGAGAAGGACGAGGGGGGACAGGATAGCAGCCTTCCAGTATCTCAGGGGCTGCCCCAAAGAAGAGGGAGTCAAGCTCCTCTCCAAAGCGCCTGAAGGCAAAGACAAGAAGCAACGGATGGAAACTAATCCAGAAGAGAATCCAGCCTGGAACTAAGGAGAAACTTCCTGACAGTGAGGACAATTAACCAGTGGAACAGCTTGCCACCAGAAGCTGTGGGTGTTTCATCACTGGAGGTTTTTAAGAAGAGACTGGACAGTCATTTGTCTGAAATGGTATAGGGTCTTCTGCCTGAGCAGGGGGTTGGACTAGATGACCTCCAAGGTCCCTTCCAACTTTACTATTACTACTACTACTACTACTACTACTACTACTACTACTACTACTACTACTACTACTACTACTACTACTACTATTCTGCCTGTCCAGAGGGACTCTGGGTGGCTTAATAATGCTGCCATACATGAAAAAAACAGGAATTATTAAACTCTGCTGGCCACAAATTCTGCCACTCTGGCTTAAATTAATCATCGGTGTTTGTATTACGGTCAGACCTAAACCGTGAGACCCCCCCCACCCCAAACAGCGACAAAGCACTATGTGGACAAGCCTGGCGATGTACCCCGTGCCTTCCCGTTTCTTGCTCCACCTGCCCTGATTCCCACCTGCGACAGGGGGGGTGTGGGGGGGGGAGGGTCTGGATGCTTACTGTGAGAGAGAGACACTTCTTGGCAGGGACATCCTGAGGAGCGCCAGGGGGTCCCTGCGTTGCTGGAGCGGTGGCCGGAGGAGGCGCCGGAGACTCGGGGACTGGTGCTGCCGCCGCCGCTGCTGCTGCCACCGTGGGGGCCATTAGGTTCAAGTGGCTACTGTACATGGGCGTCCGCTGCTTAAACTGGGCCACGGGGAGAGCAGTGGCGGCCGTGGTGGTGGTGGTGGTGGTGGTGGCTGAAGCAGCTTCTTCTTTAGCTTGCAGGGGGTCCCAGATGGAGCCAGCTGGATGTCAGGACAAACAGGCTGTGAGAGTAGAAGGGCTCATTAAGGCATACCTGTTGTATCCCATTCTTCCTGCTACTCTCCTCCTCCTCCTTCTACCAAGCTTCGTAGAGCAAGGTTATATTCGCTTCTTGTTCAGCACAAAAAGTCCGCGGCCACCAGAGGGCCTTCAAAAAGCATCACGTGGGGGTTGTTTTTTCCTTAATCTGAATTCTGGTGGCGACCCAGGGCCAGGACTTGGTTCAGCACAGAATCCTAAACTGCAAACAGCTGCAGGCAGGGAACTAGGAACAAATCTACAGAAAATCATTGACACGAATTCAGACTTATATGCTAAGGGTGCAAGAAAGAAAGAGGCACGAGGAAGGAATTAAGTCTAGGAAAGTAAGAGCGTTTCGAAATGGTGACACCTTCCCAAAGAAATAAGGCAACGTTCAGCCTGGATCCAGATTGTAACTCAAGAGTCTGCCTCGTTTACCTTCTCCACGTTCTCCTTCTTCCTCAAATTTTATTTTCATCGTATCAGAACTTTCCGCTTGGGGACAGAACGCTCCTCAAACACAGCGGGGCCTTCACACGTCCCCCAAGCCCAACTTTGCAATCACTTCATACACCCTGTGTGTGTTGACACTGTCACACTGGAATGTGCTCTGGCATCATCTAACCCAGATGCCGAAAGACAGAGGTGGTCACTGACCTGGCTGGGGGTCAGAGCCCGGGACGTAAGAGGAGGACGGCACCGCGCTGGGCGCTGCAGGCAGGTAACTCGTAGAAGCGAGCGCGGCTGGGTCGTTGCTCAGGGAAGCCAGTTTCTGCAAAAGGACCACACACACAACCCCGTTGGGGCCCTTTCAGAGAGGGGGAAGGGCACCTTCGCTAAACAAGTGGCTGGGCCACGGCAAAAAGTCATAGCGACCACACCGGTCCTCAGAAAAACTATTAAATTTAAAAGTCACTTGAGACAATACAAAGAATCCCATCCGGCAGAAGCTGGATTTAAAAACAGTGAAAACCTAAAACGAAGGAAAGACCCAACTACGTCAAAGGGCCCCGAGTGCTGAAAATAACACAAGAGGACTTTGTGTGGTGGGAGTCGAACCTCCCTCCGCCAAGAGGCCAGGAAAGCGGGTTCCAGGGAGGGCCCCCCCCCGGCCCTTCGGAGGGAGGCACCTGGCCTGCCAAGGACCCAAATCTTCCTATCAACTTTTCTGTCTGAAGTTACACGTTTACTCCGTTATTTGGGGCGTCACTTAAAGAGACTTTTTTTTAAAGTTCCCACATATTTAAAAAAAAAAAAACAAAAAAAAACCCCAAACAAACCCGTCTTCAGATGAACAGCGTACCTGGGTGGAGCCCAGCCCAGCCGCGTAGTCCGGGGTGGCATTTTCTACCACCGTCTCCTCCTTCGCCTGCTTTGCAACCACGTCCGTATCTGCGGGAGGGAGGAGGCGGAGGAGGGTTCAGGCGGCCCCCCTGCTCCCACCCAGGGACCCCCCCTCCTCCTCCTCCCGGGAAAGCCCACGGGGAGAGGGGCTCTCTCGGCGGTCTTTCGCCTTTCCCCTACCTTCGGCAGAAGCCAGGTTCCCAGCAGACACCGGGAATACAGGCAGTCCTCAACTTACAACGGTTCACTTAGTGACCAAAGTTACAACAGCACTGGAAAAAAGTGACTTAGGGCCGTTTTTCACATTTACGACCGCTGCAGCATCCCCCTCCTGGTCACCCGATTTACATTTATGACGGTCGCAATGTGTCCCCGGGGGGGGAAGGGGGGGTCACGTGATCCCCTTTGGCGACCTTCTAACAAGTCAGGTCAGTGGGGGAAGCCGGATTCCACTTAACGACCGGGTGAGTGACTTCCCTGCCGTGACTCACTCAACAACCGTGGGGAGAGAGCTGGTGAAATGGGGCAGAACTCCCTTAGCTGATGTTCTCCCCCTGGCCCCAGGGACTCTGGGCTCCACTCTGGTCGTCAGTGGAGGACTGCCTGTATTTTACACGGCCCCCCTCGGATCTGCCCCCTTTCTCTGCCCTGCATTCCTGACGGGGTGGATCCATCCTTCTCTCTTTTTTTTTTCTTTCTTTCTTTTTCTTTCTTTCTTTATTTCCTTTCTTTCTTTCGTTCTTTTTCTTTCCTTCCTTCCTTTCTTCCCTCCCTTCTTCCTTATCTCTTCCTTCCTTATCCCCTTCCTTCCTTTCCTCCCTCCCTTTCTTTCTTTCCTCCCTCCCTCCCCTTCCTTCCTTCCTTCCTTCCCTTCCTTCCCTTTCTTTCTTTCTTTTTCTTTCTTCCCTCCCTCCCTCCCCTTCCTTCCTTATCCCCTTCCTTCCCTTCCTTTCTTTCCTCCCTCCCTCCCTCCCCTTCCTTCCTTCCTTCCTTCCCTTTCTTTCTTTTTCTTTCTTCCCTCCCTCCCTCCCCTTCCTTCCTTATCCCCTTCCTTCCCTTCCCTTCCATTTCCTTTCCTCCCTCCCCTTCCTTCCTTCCTCCCTCCCTCCCTCCCTCCCTTCCTTCTCTTTCTTTCTTTCTTTCCTCCCTCCCCTTCCTTCCTTCCCTCTTTCCTTTCCTTTCCTTCCTTCCTCAGGGGACACTCTTTGCACCCCCACCCCTCCGCTCCTCTGAAACAGGGGCCGGGTGAGAGGCTGCCTCCCCATTTCTGGAGAGCCCCCCTCCCCCACAAGCAGCAGCCCCTCCCCTCCCCCACCCCAATTCCTCCAAGAGTCCTGGACCACGGAGGGGCCGACGGGAGGGAAGGGGCAGCCCCACGCACCTAAAGTCTTTCTCCTCCGTTTGGCTTCCCGGGCAGAGTCCACAGCTTTCAGCTCTTTGAGGTCCAGGTACTGCAAATACATAAGGAAAACTTTCTTACTTTCCCCCTCCTGGCAGAAATCCCGAGGGTTTCCTGTATCGGGGATTTCACAAAACAGCTTCGATGTGTCTTCTTGATCACGTCTGGCCAAAAATGACAAAGCTTGGAGAGTTTCAGCCTGTGCATTAATCTTCCACTTTACTCAGCAACATCCAAGAATGTTTTTGTATTGTCATAAACCTAAAAAATAACAACTATCGGGGGGGGGAAAGGGTTTGCGTTCTCTTTTAACAGTTTATCAGTCTATTAAATAACTTCTTCATTTTCTAAACTTTTGTCTCCCGGGGCCAGCCTTTTTCCCCAGTCCGCCAAAACCCTGGGACACGTGCCACACCTTCTGTTTGAAGTGCCTATTTTTATAAACGTCCACCGTTAAATTTGACGCATTTAAATATAGCATTTGCACATATAGAATTTCACCAGTCTTTTCAGGAGGTGTTGGGGATGAGGTACATCAAAAGTGCACACTGTTGCCTAACTTACAAGATGCACCAAGTCTGTTTTATAAATTGTTATCCGTCTCAAAATGACACAGACGAGAAAACTGATTTTAGCAAGCAAGAATGTAGAAGCAGCCTGAACACAAAAGACAAACAGTTCCCTCCACAGATGATAGGCAGGCAGGCAGCTTGCTCTCAAAAGCGCACACATACATAACACACATTTAAAGTACTTCACAGATAAAGGCATCCCTTAATTACTTTTAGGGGTGCCTCTTCAATTATCTCTTTCTAAATGTAAACATTTTTGTACGGCACGGAAGACTCTCCAGACTACAATTCTGCCACATTATTAGGCACAAGTGAGCTACCGTGAAATGCCGAGTTAGATCACTGCCATGTCCCGTACTTGAAACAACCAAACGGAGAAGCTTCTAAAATTGCAACGGACCAGAAGGTCACTAGGCGTTTGTGAGCAGAAGCAACACAACCCCAGGAAGGTTCACTGGCCTGTTTCTGAATGCAACTGACAGGACAAGCCCTTCGCTTCTACAGGGGAAGAAGAGAAAGACGCTTTGAGGTACCTTTACGCCCCTCTCCTTGCACAGGGGCACTTTGGAGGACAGAATGGGGGTCCGGTTCCCTGTCGGGCTGAAGACAATCGGAGCGGTGGGATTCCTGAAAGGAGCTTGCTTTGGTATCCCCTTCAGTGGAGCTGCAAAGAGAAAGAACAAGGGACAATTCAAGACCAAATCCTCGCCCTCGGGGATAAGGCCGTTTCCCAGGAAGACTATTAAAAACCTTTAAAAGGTCACTAAAACCCCTGCAGGCCTTCTGAGCCTCGAAGCGAAAGGCCGAGGTTGTCGGGAAACGCACTGGAAGTTCCGGATGTGCTTCATGCGTCTCTGAAGTCAGATTCCCTCCAACGGTCACAGAACCTCAGCAGATCCTCGGAGGCTGCCAAGAGGCGCCTGGGAATAAGACGCAAACTCTGGACCGAAGGGCTGCAGAACCTGAGCCTCCAGAGGCCTCGGAGGTCCACTCTACGGGCGCCCAGGAAGCCTCTGCCTGCAG
The DNA here is from genome assembly GCA_034064705.1 of Bothrops alternatus. Taxonomy (NCBI): domain Eukaryota; kingdom Metazoa; phylum Chordata; class Lepidosauria; order Squamata; family Viperidae; genus Bothrops; species Bothrops alternatus. The sequence goes on along the minus strand of JARGCV010000490.1, from coordinate 696,363 downwards.
GAAGGACTCTGCCATGAGGAACCTCCCGGTAGGTGGAGCGCTCGTCTCTTCCAGCGTGCTTGCGTTAATGTCCCATGAGAGGCCATCTTACAAGAACTCCCTGCCAGGGGCTTCTTCCTCTTGCAGCGACCCCCCCCCCCACATTGACCTCCAGTTATCAGTTCTGGTCAGGAGAAGCTGTTATGACCACCACCCTCGGTCTTAGGCTGGCTGGCTGCCTCTGCTAGAGCAGGGCTGTTCAACCTTTTCAGCCATGGTGCCACTTTTAGGATATGGCAACATCCGAGGACCACCCGTCGCCTAGCAAGGGGTCAAAAACTGGATGACCCCCCCAAAAAAAGAAAGGAAAAAAGTGATAAAGGACAGGTAGTCCTCGACTTACAACAATTCGCTTAATGACTGTTCGAAGTTACAAGTGCCCCCCAAGCCACAGCTGAGCAAGACACCTGCCTGCCCTCCTGGCAGCGCTCTTCCTCCTGTCTGAGGTTTCCACTGGTGTGAGCGTTTCTGTTGGGGATTGGCAGCGGGGGGTGGGGTGGGGTGGGGGGTGTTTGGTTTTCATTCCCCCCCCCCCGTCTGCTGGGTGGTTGCAGCAGGTTTTGGTCCCTTGACATGACCCTGGGACACTGTGACCGTCATAAATAGGAATCCGTTGCCAAGCATCTGAATGTAAATCACAAGAGCCTGGAGAGGCTGCAACGTTCCCGCTGATCGGCGCTTCTTCTGGGCTCAGCAGAAGCACCAGGATCAGCGCCGAGCTCCAGTTGGAGCCTGGCACTGATCCTGGCGCTTCCGCTGAGCCCTGACAGCCCTGTAGCGCCAGCCGTCTCTGGCTCAGGCTTGTGCGGTGCTGCCCCCGGTTCAGCTCATTCCCCTCCCCCGCTACCCCTTTTCTCAGGAGGGTCGCGTACCCCCTGCCAGGTGCCCATGGACCACAGGTGGTAGCCATACCACTGGTTGAAAAGCCCTGGAGTGGCTATACTATTCAATCCAGATGGGCAAACCCTGCCCCCCCCCAAAAGAAAAAATTCAAATATTAGCATTTGCGCTCATCATTCAAAGCTGTAAGGTTATCACTTCTGAGGTTTGTTGTTTGGAAGCCCCTTTCTCCTCCCCTCCCCCCAAAAAAACACCTTCTGGAAGAACAGAATCAGATGGCAAAGCACCTCAGCAGCTCTTCGCCCGGTGCCTGCTAACCTTGTGGTCTTCCTTCTCTGGATCTGAAGGCACCGTAGAGCTCGTGGGTGCAGGATGAGAAGAGACTGAGAGGGAACCTCCCCAGCACCCAGCTCCTGGCCAGCTCCTCCAAAGGGAGATGCTTTGGATCTAAGCTGTGGCAAGGTAGGCGCCTGTCAAGTCTTCTGCCCCGATGGGCCGCTTCTACTGTGACCAAACCTCCTCCAGGACGGTTCTGGCCCCTCCTATAAAAGTGTTCGTGGGAGGCTCTGCAAGTAAATCAGACAAAAGGTTCCTTCTTCTGATGTAGTGAAGGTGAATTAAGATGTCCAAAAATTGACTTTTTAAGTCCAGTTGCTGCTTGCAGGCTGGTCTTCTCCCTTTTGCAGAATTAGCACTGTTTAGAAGTGCTAAAAGAGAAGAAAGAAATGCCAGGCCTTCCACCGTCAATCCATCAGAATAGAGCTGGAAGGGACCTTGGAGGTCTTCTAGTCCAGCCCCCCCATTCAAGCAGGCTTGCCTCTACACCATCTCAGACAAGTGGCTGTCTAGCCTCTTCTTCAAAATCTCCGGTGATGGAGCACCCACAATTTCTGGAGGCCGGCTGTTCCACTGGTTGATTGTCCTCCCTGTCAGGAAGTTTCTCCTCATTTCCAGGTTGCTTCTCTCCTCGATCAGTTTCCATCCGCTGCTCCTTGTCCTGCCTTCAGGTGCTCTGGAAGATAGGTTGAGCCCCCCCCCTCTTCTTTGGGGCAGCCCCTCAAACGCCGGAAGACTGGCTATCCTGTCCCCCCCCCCCGGTCCTTCTTTGCTCTGGGACTGGCCAGACCCAGTTCCTGCCACCCTTCTTCGTAGGTTTTTGTGCTGAGCTGCTGTTTCCTTCCTTGGGGAACCTGGCCTGGAAGCCTTCTCTCCCCGGGACTGCTTGGGCGCCTTGTTTCTCATCCGCTTCTCCCTCCGGGCGACAGGCGCTCACTTGATGGCACAGCCAGAACGTTTCCAGCCACAAAGCTTGACTTCCTCGCGGCCGGCTGTGCTCAACGTTGCTCATCTCTCCCCAGAAGGCAGGAATTGGAGCTGGCAAACTCGGTGAGGGCCCCGACTTCCTCCAGAGAGCGTTATTTGTGCACCACCCTGGCACATAAACCTAACAGCCTTTGTTATATCCATCCGGGAACAGCCGAATGGCACTTTTTGGGATCCCCAGTTTATCTCCAGGGTCAGAGTGGTTACACGTAAAACGAGAGAAAAATGAAAACCTACTTGTTGTGTCAATTTTCTTAACCAATCCTCTCCCTTTGGCGTGAAAAGCTACTCCAGCAGTCTTCTTCAGCTGTTGCGCAGTTTCTGCCGCTAAAAAAAAAAAATAACACAAACCTATTTATTATCCAACTTTAAAAGAAAAAAAAAAGGTCACACACTAATTTTAAAGAAAGCTTTTAATGCAGTATTAAACTTGAGTCTATCCCAGGGGTAGGCAACCTTGGCACTTAGTTTTTTTTCACATTACGTTGTTTTTTTTTACAGTTAACATAACATCACACAGCACAACAAACACAGCACAACACAACGCAACACACTACTTTCTAGGATGGCCAGATGCAAACGAGGGAGAATTTCTTTACTTACAAAGTTTTGTAAAACAAATAAAAAGTTCCTAAGGAATCCGGCTTCCCCCGCGGACTTTGCCCGTCAGAATCTCCCCAAAGGGGGAACACCTGACCTCGGGACGCGGCGACCGTCCTAAATACGAGTCAGCTGCCAAGCGTTTGAATTTTGATCACGTGACCACGGGGATGCCGCAACGGTCGTTAAGTGTGAAACGCAGTCGTAAGTCCCTTTTCTTAATTCCACTGGAACTTTGAACGGTCACTAAGTGAACCGTTGTAAGTGGGGGGACTGGCTGTGGTTCGAGAGCTTGCCCCTCTTCTCCCCCTCCCCCCTACTTACACTTCTGCAGGAGCTCCGCTCGGAGTGTGGCGCTCTTGGGCTTCCGCTTCAGCTGGAAGTGCTTCACGGGGGGCGTGAAGGGGCCGGCCAGGGTGGTCAGGGCGTTCTTGTTCAGGTACTGGCACTCCAAAGGCAACATGGCTGAGGACTCACAATCGCTCACTAGGCAGAGAAACACAAGATTTTGTCAGTCAGAGGAGTTCTCTCCCCAGCGTTATAGATGGCACCGTCCACCAGCAAGATTAGCAAAAATGTTTAAAAATATGTCAAGATAGATGTTGGAAATGTAAACACAACACAGGCACGTACTATCTCATACTTGGTGGACATGCGGGAAGGCAAAGGCTTATTGGAAAAATATATATATGTGGTTAGAAAAAATATTGGGTGAACAAGTGGATTTTACACCTGAACTTTTTTTACTAGGCATTATGCCGGAAAAGACTAATAAGCAGAAATTATATTTAACCCTACACATTACCACAGCAGCAAGAATAATTTTTGCACAATACTGAAAGAATGAAGGATTGCCATCAGAGGAAGAAATAACCAGGAAGATATTGGAATGTGCAGAGATGGACAGATTAACTATGAGGCTGAAAGACAAAGAAGATACGGACTACTATCAAATTTGGAACTTATTTTATTCTTGGTTAGAGAAAAGAATGAAGGATTAGGAATTGAACATGGATTAGCTTAGTCCAGACAACTTGTGGACTGGAAAAATTAACATATGTTGATGAAAAATTTTTTTAATAAAAATATATTTTAAAAAAAAAAAGGAAGAAGAGCCGGTGTGGGGAGGATGGGAGAATCTCTCCAGAAGGCAGACAGCAAGAGAGAGGAGTCTGCAAAGCAGGGAGGAAGACTCTCCCTCGTAAAACAACCGGGGGGGGTGTCTGATGCATGGTGGGAGATGCCTGAAGGACCTGAGAGAAGGTTTCGAGGTGGGTGGGTGGGTGGGTGGGTGGGCAGGCTGCATCGGGTGGGGATTGCCAAGGGGCCGGTTTTCAGTGGGCGAGAGGGACTGGCCGGTGGCCCAGGGCTGGCTGGCTGGTTGGCCTGGGCCCACTGTAGGGGAAGGCCGGGCTCTGGGGCTGCCGCAGAAGCGCCCGGCCTATTGTGGGCATACCTGGCGAGGGGGTGGAGGGGGCTGGAATTAGACTCCAGAAACGGGAAGGCTGGGCTCCCATGGAGCATGAGATGGGGAGGTATGACGGGGTCCCCTGGGGTGACTGTTACAGGAGACCAGGTCCCGGAGCCTCCCTGGAGAGGGAGTGGACAGCAGGGGCCACCCTCATTGGACACCCCCTTCCCTCCCAAAAATCACACAGGGCCCAGCCCTGCTGGCCTTTTACCAGCACATCAGAGACTTTTGGTTTAACTGGGAGACTACAAAGAACAGTTGCTGGGATTGGGTGTGACCAGTCTAAAGAAGAGAAGGACGAGGGGGGACACGATAGCCATGTTCCAGTCCCTCAGGGGCTGCCCCAAAGAAGAAGAGAGAGTCAAGCTATTCTCCAAAGCGCCTGAAGGCAGGACAAGCAGCAGCAATGGATGGAAACTAATGAAGGGTAGAAGCAACCTAGAACTAAGGAGAAACTTCCTGACAGGGAGGACAATTAACCAGTGGAACAGCTGGCCTTCAAAAACCGTGGGTGCTCCATCACTGGAGATTTTTAAAAAGAGGCTAGACAGTCACTTGACTGAGATGGTATAGGCTCTCCTGCTTGAGCGGGGGGCTGGACTAGAAGACCTCCAAGGTCCCTTCCAACTGTTGTTGTTATTATTAGCTTATGTTCAGCCTTCAGTTGTTCTTGAGGGATTTCTTCCTAGGTTTGTAAGCCTACTTATATTCTCTTTTTTTCATACCGAGTGTTTTAGCCTTATTGAGCTACATGAGTTGGATGAAGCAACTGGGAAGGTACCCAAAGAGATGGTGAATGAATGAATGAATGAATGAATGAATGAATGAATGAATGAATGAATGAATGAATGAATGAATGACGTGACCAAGCCCTGGCCAGAGTTTATGCGCAAGTCCAGTTAATGGCAAAGGGTCCATTCCTCTCGGACCCCCGACTCGCGGCTCTGCTCCAACAGGCAGGAGCAGAGCCCCCCGCCCCCAGGCTCCGCAGAGGCTCCGGTGGGAATAAAGCTGCTCATAAGGAAGCAGGGAGGGCCGTCACGTCCACCTAGACCTGGGCTAAGGTCATTGATTCTCCTGGCCACTTTGGAGGGCCAGCAGGAGGAGGTGAAGGCGCACACAGGGGACAGTAATTCAGAAGATGACAACCACATGATACAAAGTCCAACACAACACTTTGCTCCAAATGTGAATGCAGAGTTATTGTTTATGTGCAGCACTTACAAAATCAAGATAAGAAAACAATTCCTGCTGCAGATACAGACATTTGGACACCCCTCCAGGGAGGATTTCACATCACCTTCAACGTAGTGTTGACACCCGGTGACTGCCTGGACAAGCCCCTGCAGGTTTCTTGGCAGTGTTTTTGGGAAGTATTTGCCACTGCCTCCTTGCCTCCCAGGGCTGGGAAAGGATGACTGGCTCCGTGCCTGAAGCAGGAGTAGAGGCATCCAGGCTCTTCTCCTAACCACAACACCAAATTGGCTGTATATTAACATTAGCATAGCTATTATGTACAAACACTGAGCATCACGTGTGTGTAATTTCATTCAACATTTCTAAAGCTGTGCAGTGCTACACACAGAATGCAACAAATTACACAAAGCTAAAGCAGTACTTAGTTTTTCTAGTTTTCACCAAACTCAAATGGTGCCTCCTTGCACCCAAAAACCAACACTGCTGAATCCCTTGCTACCCATTCAATCACCCTGGCTGCTCTCTCAGGCACAAGAAGAGCTCCAGCTATTGGAACGTCTTCCCCCCCCCCCCGTCGACTGGGGAAGCCATTTTAAACTTTGAAAACCAGCCTTTGCTCCTCACCCTCACCCTGGCCAAGCTTGAGAAGAGAAGCATCAAGAGATGCATTCAAAGGAGCCTCTCCTTCCCCTCTCTGGAGAGGCATGCCGTGTGTTCACAGGACTTTCTAAACCCGACACTGGCAAACCTTTACGGCTAGATGGTATGTGGCACCTGGCCACAATGTGCACACTCCCCTCTGCACTCCTTTTTGTGTCATCTGATCCTAAACAGGACTGCTGAGAGGGAGAAACGCTTTTTTCCCTTCCTCTCGAGCAATTCTTGCACACATTTGGCACAATAAATTCCAGGCACGTGCCAGCCTCCTGCTTACTCACTTCCTCGTTCCAAACAGGCTCTCTGGCATCCCCTCCATCTGTTGCTCCAGAGGCCGCTGGGGAAGACTGCTGGACTGGGGGAAGCTGTTTGTCCCAGTAGGAGACGCTCTCCGGTAACCCAGCCAAGGTCTGCCGTGGAGAGCCGTGCTGGGAGAGCAGCTTTCTCAGCCGGAGGGCCTGTTCCAGAAGCCCCCCTGAAGCTGCCTCCTTGTGGGCCGGAGGGAGGCAGCTTAATGCACAGTGGGCCATTCGGGCAGCTGAGGGAATCAGCCAGAGATCAGAGGCTGCTTGCTTCTGCTGCTTTACACACTGTTGAACAAACCCAATCTGTTCCAAAACTATTTGTAAATGATAAACTCTGTATTTCAGCTCGGTTTACAGTCCACAGAAATTCCGTCCCAAAGCCGTGGTTTGCGTAAAGACGGCTCCACCGCAGCAGGGCGAGGGAACGAGGCTTACCTTTTTCTCGCAATTCTGCTAAGATATCCTGAACATTGGGGTTCTGCTCTTCCAGATCAAGGTTCAGGGAGCCAATATCTGGAAAGGATTTTAAGATATCCGCCACCATTAAGACCCAGGGGTCTGGATCCAACGTAGCCAGCTGGATAATTTCAGTCAGGGCACCATTCATCTAGCAAGACAGAGGAGGGGGAAAAAATTAAGAGTGGAACGTTCCAAATAAATCGGAACTTTGTTTCGGAAGCTGTACAGAACAGACCTCGCCCTCAGTCCCCCAAGAGGTTGTAAACAAGACCGTGCAGAGACCGAGCGGCAGGGCTGGGCTTTTCACCCACCCACCCCCAGCTCCACCCTGTCCTCAGCCTCCACGCCGTGGACACGAGGGGCCCTTGCAAAGGAACCTCCTCTGCAGAAGCACCTGCGCCCCAATGAAGCTTCCCTCTGACGGGGGGATCGCCAACGTTTGTAACCTGTTACTGTCATATTGGAAGAAGAGCTTTATAACGGAGCTGCCGTCTGTGTTCGAAGTAATGAACCCAGGAGGCTGGATTGAAACCGCTTGGAGTCCTTTCTGCCTGGCTGCAGGACCCCAGAGGCCTAACCAGGCATGTCTTCCATGGTTGGCACCTCCTCCTCAAGATCCAAGAATTGGACCTGAGAGATTTTGTTAGTGAATGATGCTCTTTATCTACCGGCCATCAAATGTGAGACGAAGGCTGGGAGAAGGCCAGAAGAGTGAGCGTCTATTTGCTTAAAGGACAGACAGTATAACTTGCAGCTGGTAGAAACCGCCACCTGCAAGTTTCCCAGATCAACAGAACAGGATCACGTGAGCTATGAAACACTTGAAAACCACCATCGGGCAGCCCCTCATGAGCTTCACCACTGCAATTCATGAAAATGAAATTTAGCTTTTTATAGCTGGCCTGTTTTGGCAGGTAAGCAAGAAAATCCATCTCGAGAGAGGAGGATCAACTGGCCTTTGTCCAACTCTTTGACTGAGGCAAATCAAGGAGGTGGAAGTGATCCAAATCCTTAGGAGAGATCTGCTCCTCCTGGACAAAGGCTTCTTACGGTGGAATAATTATTAGGTTTAGCTACCTGCCAAATGTCATTTTTATTCCCGTATTTTACTGATTTTTCCCCAATTCATATGGATAAATGCATATTCAGCATCTATTTCATCCAGGGGTAGGCAACCTTGGCTCTTTGATGACTGGTGGACTTCAACTCCCAGAATTCCTGAGCCAACCATGTTGAGGGGAAAGGGAGAGTTTCCAAGCTGAGCCGTGCTGGCTGAGGAATTCTGGGAGTTGAAGTCCACGAGCCATAAAAGAGCCGAGGTTGCCTACCCCTGGTTTAATGTATCCTTTCAAACAAGTTTTATTCTTTAACTATCTTCCTCCTCTTCCTTTATCTCTCCCAAGTTATCATTTATCTTCCAGTACATATTTTGGAGAAAGCAGCAGGGGAATCTACCACGGTAATCAAAACTATCTTTTTTTTTCCTTTTGAACAGAGAATGAAGCAACTGCCAAGGCACAAATTAAAAAGCTGCTTTTCCCAAAACAACTGAAGGTGAAACAGTTTACGTGCTTTCTCCACTTCTGGCTACAAATACAGTTGACAATAACGTCACAACACCAAGAAGGAAAATGTAAACAAGGTCCAGTTGAGAATAGAGCTTGTTCTAGAATATTTTACAATCCCACAGAAAAGTAAAGAACACAATATTTCAATTTCTACTCTTAGAGCAGTCCAACCTCATGTCGTAGGACAGAAGTAGTTGAGTAGTTGGAAATAAAACCCACACCATCACAATGAAATTTATATCTGAGCCAAATCTCTTTTTAAACATAAACAATACAGAATTTGGGGGAGCCTTCACACAAAACTCTACAAACAGCTTGTTATTTGGCTAGAGGTGACAATGAACACTTAATAGGAAGTACGAAAATAACATTACTGTCTTTTACAATGAATAATTTGAATAATTATTATTCAAATAATAATTTGAAAAGGAAGATGTTCTTATTTATTTACTGTACAGCATGGCGTAATCAGTAAGTTTATATAATTGTAGTGTAATGGATAATTATTTTTCAGTTTGCAGTTGCAATTAAGATTATTCAGTTATTTCCTTCCCATTTCCCAAAATTTGCAGAAAAAAATTTGTTGCTCCAGAATTTTAAACGTCTATGGAGATTCTCCATTATCCACATCACGGTTGTCCCAAAGATGCTTTTCCAAAAGGCAACTGGACTTTCTTGGGTTTTTCCTTGAAAACATTTCGCTTCTCATCCAAGAAGCTTCTTCAGTTCTATTCAGTTCTGAAAAACGAAATGTTTTCAAAGGGGAAAAAACAAAAGTCCACTTGCCTTTTGAAAAAGCACCTTTGGGACTCCTGAATTTTAGTTACTACATTAAGAAACCATTCATACAATTTGAATATGCGATGAACATACAGCCTCTCCCAGTTTGGTTTCAAGGTTCTAAGCTTCACAATATTGCCAACAAAATATGAGTAGTCTATAATTTTATTTATCTGATATATAAAGCGTCTCATACTGTACACGACCCTGGGCAGCTTTCAATAAAAGATCTAAAAAACAAGTAACCCACACAATATAAAACTTGCAGCTGTTGCGCATCATAAAATAATCATCAACCAAGCCAAGAGACGGGCTGCGTCACCCTTCCGTGGCCTGGCAGAAATCCAAGTTTCCAGGGCCTCGCCAAAGACTGGCAGATCCGGAGCTGACCTAATCACGGAGGGAATTAAGTTATTAGGACGCCCTGCGGGCGAGATTTAAGCAGGCTGGTCAGAAATTCTGGGCCTTCTATTCAAAGACATCCAGCACATGCCGCCTCTGGAGTGGGTTACAGTGAGGACCCCCTGAAGGAGCCCAGCTTATATTCTGATAAAATGGGAGTGACACATGGGAAACACTATCAGAATACATTTCATCACCCAACTAGGTAACATCATCAGTGAGACTGACGGCGGGATTTGGTCCTGGTAGCTTGCTCTGCCAGTGTCGGTGGGCGTGGGCAGGTGTTGTTTTCTTCTTTCCTTATAAATGTTATTCCTTTGAAGATGTTGTTGCTTCACGTGTCACTTCCACTTGTTCCTTTTTTATTATTATTATTATGGTGAAGGTGTCCCCTACATAATGGATCCATACCGTCGGTTACATTTCTGGAGTGCCACAGTTTCTAGTCCAACGTTTCTCAACCTTGGCAACTTTAAGAGGCCCAAACTTCAACTCCTAGAATTCTTGCCAAGTTCCTCTAAGTACCTGCTACTCTTAGGAAGACATCTTTATCCTTCTTGGGGTCTTCCCACACTCCTGGACAACAGCCGACGCCCTGCCTTCCCAGGAGACCTCCCTATCGTCACTTTCTTTAATGAGCGCTATTCTGCATTCTTAGAAACTGGCTTGCAGTCTTTCCCCCGATCCGTCAGCGAGGGAGACAAGATTTCAAGCGTTAACGTACGTAAAAAGCACAATCCCAAGGGAGTCTACCAATACACGTCTACCTTGGGGTTCCTACCCCTAGCAGGGCGTGAGCATGGTTTGCTCCTCCTTCTGCTAAACCCTCACTCCACCTCTCTTGGCTCTCCTTTTCCCTCCCGGCCTGTTGCCAAAGAATGCAGTTTGAGCTAGCTTGGGAATGTGGCCTGTGCACTGGATGAATCAGCTGCCGTTGCGTAAAGCCCCTCCTGCTACACACACTATGTGCTCAGCAAACATCTTCCCTGAGGAAAAGTCACACAATTCTGCTCATTCAAGCCTAACAGCCTTTCCCCAAAGTCAGAAGACCAGCTCCACAGCTCCTTCAGATCACAAGAACGGAACTCCCTTCATTTGCCTACATGTAAGATTCCCATTTGGAAAGGAAAGCACTCACTGGGACTCTATCTTTAATCTTTCCGCTAGTAAAACTTACTACCTAGTCTGAGCTCAGAAAGTTTGGTTCCCTCGGCTGATGGTTTCCAGGCCAGGTTTGTGCCAGAAAAGTTGGACACAAAGTGCATCTACTGATCTACAACTCATTAGGTAGGAAAGAAACAAGGTATTCTCAATATTTTTTTCAAGAGTCACTTAGCTGAACTTGCCATGTTTATATTCTACATTCCCTCTGTGGAATTCTGGATGATAAACACTGGAGGCTACAACAGAATTCCCAGGCACATACTCCTCCACCAAGTGTCCCAAGGGCATCTAGACTAGCCTCCCCTAACTCAGGCCCCATCAAGAGCAATACTGCAGATAACTACCCTCATTTTCCCAAACCAGCACATCAATTATCACGAAGACTCGGACTGTGATGCCAACAAATACAAATGATTTTAAGGAGGCAGCTTTAAGCCTGGGGCGGTCTTATTAATCTGCCTAAGGTCCAAGGCAGGGATGGATGCTGAAACAGGAGAAAGTAGTAGACAAGATGGATTGCTAACAAATGGTTTTCTGGAAGGCAAAGTAAAGGTGAAGGGCTGTATGACCACCCAAGCGTATCCCTATCCCTTCTGTGCCAACAGTTCCAAAGTGGTTTGCCTGCAGAGGTGTGCGGAATTTATCTGGCCGTCTTGTTCCAGGCTGAGTAAACACAAAGGAGCAAGTTGCAGCTGGTGCACCTGTGGTCAACAAAGCCAAAGGTAGGAGGAACGCTATTTTTGGCAGACTCACACATGCGTGGAAATACACAAAGACGTGATATCATCCTGCCACCCAGGTACAGCTAACCAGGAATCCAGTCCAGAGCCACAGCTAAGGGAGCCCAGGTGGGGCTGCTGCTAGAAGGCCAGCGCAGCACCAGTTCAAAAGAGGGCGAGGCAGAGAGGCAAGCGGGACTGGTGACACTCCGGCACAGGCAGTCCTCGACTTACGACCACAAGCGAGCCCAAAATTACTTTTTTTTATTTTTTATTTTTTTTTTGCCAGGAATTTACAATACCCTAAACACAATACATTTTTTAATTCTAATAAACCTGGCAGATGGTTGGCTTATACATTAAGGAAAAAACAAAAATCTCGTATAATTGAGAAAATAGAATACAAGGGGAAAGAAGTGTTTCAACAAGAAATTATTAAAAAAGCTTTTCTAGAATTCTACTCCAAGTTGTATTCCGAAGAGAAAGTACAACAGAATGAGATAGATGCCTTTTTACAAAATGAAAATGTTTTGAAAATTACTAAGGAACAAAGAAATAGATTAAATGCTTTGATTACATCAGAAGAAATTATTGCAGTGATTAACCAATTGAAAATGGGAAAATCTCCTGGGACTGATGGTTTAACAGCGACTTATTATAAATATCTCCAAGAAGAAATGGTGGAACCTCTTAGAGAGTTATTTGTAAATATACAAGAGGGTGGTCGGGTACCACCTTCATGGAAAACGGCTTATGTTTCTTTGATCCCTAAAGAGGGAAGAGATAATGTTCAAGTAGAAAATTTTAGACCTATCTCATTGTTAAATACAGATTATAAGATCTTTGCAAAAATTTTGGCTAATAGATTAATGATAGTTTTAAGACAAATAATTCATTCCGACCAAACTGGTTTTTTACAAGGGAGACAGATGAAAACTAATGTTAGACAACTTATTAACATATTGGAATATTTGGATAAGCATATCCAAGTGCCTGCAGTTCTTATGTTTTTGGATGCGGAGAAAGCTTTTGATAGACTGAACTGGTTATTTTTGAAAAGATTAATTGTTAAGATGGGAATGGGGGATCAGTTTATTAATTCTATATCAGCAGTTTACCAGAAACAAAAAGGTCAGATTATTGTGAATGGGCAATTAACAGATTTATTTAATATAGAGAAAGGTACTAGGCAGGGTTGTCCTTTATCCCCTTTATTGTTTGTTTTAACCTGAGGTTTTATTGAATAGGATTAGAGCTTCAGATGAATTAAAAGGTATACAGATTAGACAACAGGATTATAGATTATGTGCTTTTGCTGATGATTTACTTGTGACATTGACCCAACCAATACAGTCGGCTCAGAGCTTGATGGAGATTATTCAAAATTATGGAAGGGTATCAGGCTTTAAATTAAATATATCTAAGACAAAGATGTTGGTTAAAAATTTAGATGATAAATTAAAACAAGATTTGGAAAGAATAACGGGTTGTGAAATAGTTAAGAAAGTTAAATATTTAGGAATCTATATAGAAGCTTCTAATGGGAAACTATATAAGAATAACTATGAATCTTTATGGAATAAGATACAAATAGAATTGGAGAAATGGAAAAAATTACAATTATCTATGTTGGGTAGGATAGCTGCAATCAAAATGAACGTATTGCCGAAATTTTTATTCTTATTTCAAATGTTACCAATACTTAAAAAGGATGTGAACTTAGAGGAGTGGCAGAAAGGTATCAATAGATTTATTTGGAATGGCAAGAAACCAAGGGTTAAATTAAAAATTATTCAAGATACAAGGGAGAGAGGTGGTTTGAAAATGCCCAATTTTAAGTTATACTATTATGCGGCAGTTTTAGTAGCAATAAGTGACTGGATTAATTTAACTAAGGACAGGATATTGAATATAGAAGGGTACGGGTTATTGTATGGGCTGCATGCATATTTAGTTTATGATAAAAAGGTGGACAGGAGTTTTAAAGAGCATTTATTGAGAAATGCTCTGTTGCGTGTCTGGAAAAAGTTTTATTATAAGTTAAATGGAAAGATTCCACTTTGGACAGTTCCCAGGCATGCAATAGAGAGTATAAATAGACAACAAATTCAAGATGTGGTGTCTTATGAGAAACTCTTAATAAAAGAAGGGAATTCTTTATTATTGAAACCATTAAATAGGTTAAGGGAAGAAGGAATAGCTCATAATTGGTATTCACATGTACAATTACAGTCTAGATGGCAAAAAGATTTTAAGATGGGTTTCTCCTCAAAGGACGATAATTTAATTAAACAAGTTAGAGATCAAAGACCTACGCATATTAAAAGATTATATAATGCATTAATTGAAATTGATTCTGAAACTGAACTAGTTAAGGATTGTATGATTAAGTGGGAACATAATTTTGGACAATCAATTACGATGGAAACATGGGAGAAGATATGGGTGAAAAATGTAAAATTTACGCAAGCACAACATTTAAGAGAAAATTTTTATAAAATGTTTTATAGATGGCATTTAGACCCGAAAAAATTATCATTTATGTACCCTGATGTGCAACCCAAGTGTTGGAGATGTGAATCTATGGACGCTACTTATTTTCATGTTTGGTGGACTTGTAAAAAAATCAAGGCTTTTTGGATAAAAATATGGTGGATTCTTCAAAATATATTGAAAAAGCGTGTTGAATTTTCACCACAGTTGTTTTTGCTTGGTATTATAAAAGACTGTACCACCATTGAGACTAAGTTGATTTTGAACTTGATTACTGCAGCAAGATTACTGGTGGGACAATATTGGAAGACGTCTGAATTACCATCTATTGAAGAATGGACATTAAAAGTTATAAATATGGCAGAAATGGCCAAGATATCCGCATATCTGAAGGATCATTCAAATGAAAAATTTATGATGGATTGGAAAAAATGGATAGATTATATACAAGGGAAATATCAATTGAAGAAATTATATTTAGCATATAGTTAAACATTTATATGTTGGATTTATATAATAAGTAGTTTAGTGGGTTTTCTTGTGTTTTTACCCTGTATTCACTCTGGGAAGTCGGGGAGGGGGGGTGGGAGGGTATTCATAATTTATGTATTATGTTTTCTCAACTGTAATCGGGGACGGCGATATGTACGAATATGTAAGAATATATATTAAGGGGTTGCTCGGGTGACCTCCGGGCACCACATCTGGTGGGTAGGGGTGAAAGAGGAGTGAAGGTAGAGGTAAGTAGGAAGTTGGTATGAGTAGGTAAGAGTGGGGGTAGAGATGGTGGGTGGAGAAGTAGAGGAGGAGTGAGAGGAAAGCAGGTAGATGGTAAGAGGAAGGAGGGGTGGTTAGGGATAGGGGGATGTGGTGGTGGGGGTGCCGAGCAGTTATATTAATTGTTTGGAAAATGTAGTATATGTTAGTTTTCGGTTGAGTTATTATTATGTGTCTTTTTTGTAAAAATTTAAAAAACTAATAAAAAAATTAATTTCAAAAAAAAAATTACTGTTGCTAAGTGAGACATTTGTGAAGTGAATTTTGCCCCATTTTACGACCTTTCCTGCCACACTTGTTGAGTGAATCCCTGCAATTGTTAGCAACGCAGTTAAGTGAATCTGGCTTCCCCCACTGACTTTGCTTGCCAGAAGGTCACAAAAGCAGATCACGTGACACACACACACCAGACACGGCAACCTTCATAAACGTGAGCCAGTTGCCAAGCATCTGAATTTTGATCACGTGACCAGGGAGATGCAGCAATGGTCTGTAAAGTGTGAAAAATAGTCTTAAGTCACTTTTTCCAGTGCCATTGTAACTTGGAACAGGCGCTAAATGAACCGCTTGAAGTCGAGAACTACCAGTAGCCAACTGACAGAGAGTTTCCTAGTCTGGCCGGGGCTGCACCACTGAGGATGGCAGGAGGTGAGGATGCGGGAAGGGAAGACCGACAGCGGACAGCGTCTCCAGCAGAGGCCGGGGGGGGGGGTGTCTCCAGAGGCCACTTCAAGTAGCCCAGCCACAGGGGGTGTCTAATCGGGGGGGGCACCGACGTCTTTTGGGCTGCTGGAGGAATACAGTGGGTCTCCTTGGTTTTGCTCTCTGAAGCTGCTTCCCCATCTCGGAAATGGACGTCCTGCCAGGATCCGGACTCTCCTCCGCCGAGTCCTTGCGATTCCCAGCCCTGAGCCAGTCGCCTGGGCCCGTAGACCTCCGGCTCCTCAGCCAGGCAGCCGGATGGATTGCAGCCCTCCACGGTCTCCGAGACGTCCCATGGGCTGACACCGGCACCCTGTCTGTAGGGGCCCGACAGAGGGATTTCTTTCTGCGGCGGTCACAGAGGATAGTGCAGGGACAGGAAAATAGTCATTCGAGTTCAGCAGGTGGTACTGAAGCCGCACCAAGATACAAAAGTTTTGCCAGCACCTTTTCTGAGCCCGTGCAACTTTGTCCGTCCGCGTCCTCTTCTCCTGGGGTGATTTCTCAGCATCCCGGTCTAACCGTACAGCCCTTGGGCATTTCCTAGTGGCCTCCCCTCTACGAGGCCCTGGGGTCCAGCCTTCAGGAGCTTCTCCCAAGTCAAGGGAAATAGGCACGGCAGGTTCCCTACTCAAAGCTTCCTCCTCTGCAGAGCGAATCATCCCACAGACCCAGGGGGTTTATATGGGCGGTCCTCGACGTATGACCAGAACCGAGCCCAAACTTTCTGTTGCTAAGCGAGACAGTTGCGGAGTGAACTTTGCCCCACCCTATGACCTTTCTTGCCACGGTGGTTATATGAATCGCTGCGGTTAATAACCAGGTTGTTCAGTTTATCAGGCTTCCCCTCCGAGGTGGCTGGTCAGACAGACGGTCGCCAAGAGGGGAGGGAGGGACCCCCGGGACGCTGCGACCCTCCTCACAAACAAACACGGGTCGGTGGCCAAGGGCCTGGGCCTTCCATCACGTGACCGCCGCCGGGGCCGTTAAGGGTGGGCAACGGTCCCCGGCCCCTGCTCTCGGCGCCGTCGCACCTTCCAACGGTCACTAAGCGAACGGCCGTAAGCCGAGGACTCCTGGCGTACATCCTCCGCCCCGGACCCCAAAGCGGAGGGTCCGGGGCCAGGCCGCGGCCCGACCGGGAAGGCTGGGCCGAATCTCCCCCCCATCCGAGGCCAGGGCCGGGGAGGGGGGGGTAACCCCCGGGCCCCCCCAGGAAAGGTTAAGCCCCGCGGAGGGGCCGACGGGTGACCCTGCCGGGCCCCTCCCCCCCAACGGCCACCCGCCACGGCCCTCCCCACCCCCGGCGGCGGCTGAGGGGGGGTCGGAGGGGGGTCGGTCTGGGGCGGCCCCGCCCAGCGGCCTCACCTCGTCGACGGCGCGGCGGGGCAGGTGGAGGATGCCCAGGAGCAGCTTGAGCTTGACGGGCGAGGAGAGGCCGTGGAAGCAGAGGCGGATGTTGTCGATGACCGAGGCGGTGAGCAGCGAGGCGATGCTCGGCGGCGCCCACAGCTCGTCGGCCGAGCCCAGCTTGTTGTGCAGCCACAGGCCGGTGTCGCTCTCCCGCATCGACGCCATCTTGGGGCCCAGCCGAGGCGCGCGGCCGGCATTTCACGAAGCCACCTAAAAGAGCGGGCGGAGGAGGGGCGAGCGAGCGAGCGAGGCCCCGGCCCTCCAGGGGAGGACGCCGCCCTCCCAGCCTCCCTCCCTTCGCACCGCCGTCCGTAAGACAAGATGGCGGCGCGCGGGAGGGCCGGCGGGAAATGGCCGCGGAGGGGAGGGGGGGCCAAGGCATCGCGCGCGCCTTTGCCGTACGTCAAGGTGGCGGCGCCCGCCTCGTCCGTCTTCTCCTCAGCGGTCGCTACGCGGCCAAAGCGGCTCCTGCGGGGATGCAGACGAGCCGGGTTCGCGGAAGGACTGAGCTGGGGAGCGTGGAGGCGGGAGGGTCGCTTATTCGCCGAAAGAGGCTCGCCGTCTGTCTGTCTGTCTGGAGGGAAATGGCGTCGCTTCCTGGCCTGGCCTGCCACCATCGCGGCTTTGCATGGCTTCTCTGAGGGCAGGCCGGCAGGAGGAGAGCGCCCAGGAGAAGGGAAGCAGCCAGCGAAGTCTCCCCGAGGCCAGCCACGGCCCCCTTCGGGATGAAGGCCTGTGGGAGCACCGCCGTCGCCGCCCTCCTCCTCCTCATCCTGGGAGGACGGAGGAGTTGGGAGCAGGAAAACAGGAGGAATCGGGGATTGGGACGGGGGGGGGACGCCAAACTTTGAAGACTTGGGGACTTCAGCTCCCAGGGTTCCCCAGCCAGCCAAGTTTACGAAAACTATCATGGGATGGCGCAGTCTGAATCTCTCACACTTCCTGACGTCCAGCCATCGGGTGATTGAAAAATCCGCAGAAGAATAAAATAACACAGGTGGTCCTCAACTTAGTGACAGTTTGTTTAGTTGGCCGTTCAAAGTTACAACGGCCCTGAAAAATGTCACAACAGTTTATCATAGATAGGACTTTTGCAGCATCCCCATGGTCATGTGATCAAAATCCGGGTGCTTGGCATCTGACCCGTATTTATGACGGTTGCTGTGTCCCTGGGGGTCATGTGATCCCCTTTTGTAACCTTCCGAGGAACAAAGTCACTGGGGAAGCCAGATCCACTTAACAACTAGATTAATAACTTATCAACTGCAGTGATTTGCTTATCAACTGTAGCAAGGAAGGTTGTAACATGGGGCAAAACCCACTTAACAACTGTCTCAACAACAGAAATGTTGGGCTCCATTGTGGTCATAATTGAGCCCAACAATTAAAACAAAGAATAAAAGATGACACAAACCAGACAACAAGCAATGCTAACAACCCACAGGTCCAGAAGGGGCCCTTGTCACAGGCCCGGGGGAAGAGCCAGGTGGTCAGGCTCTCCAGAGTAGAGCACAGAGAGGGGGGAGAGACACACACACATCTCGGGAGGGCTGGTTCCAGAGGGCAGGTGCTGCCAAGGGGAAGGGGTGTTTCTGGGGTCTTATTGAAAGATGACGCTCAGCTGAAGGAACCCAGACATGCCAGCCTTGCCAGATCAAAATAGTTAGGCAGCTACTATGGGAAGTAGGCAGTCCTCAACTAACCAGGCCCCATGCCATGTAGGGCTTTATGGGTAATAATCAGTACCTTGAATTAAACCAGGAAGCAGTCTGGCAGCCAGCACAGTTTGAAGAGCAGACATGGGCCTAGGAAAGCATGCCCATCGCTGCCCGCAGTGCTGGATTCTGGACCAGTTCAAGCTTCCAGATGCTAATTCTGGCCCCTTATCTATTATGGCAATGTGATTGCATGACCTCATCTGCAAGAGTGAAGCATACATGCCTGCTTGCTGGTCCTTATCTGCCTCTTCATGTTGGGGAAATCACATTCAAAAGAATAAAAAAAAATCAGAATTTGTAGGTCCAAAACCCACAGTGAGAACTTTTAGACTCCTCCAGTCATTCTGTCATCGAGTGGCTATTGTTTTGAAAAGGATATCTTGACGATAATTTCACTGAAAAACAGGTGAATTGGAATTTAGTTGGTTGGAGCTGTAATGGAGTTTAAAAAAGGATACTTATCACATCATATGACATTTTTGTTGTGTCCTGAGCCTGCAAAAGCAGGCTGGGGATGTTGCATGGGTCCCGGGCATTCCAAAAGCTGCCCGGGACCAGGCAGAGCGGCGCCAGCCTTGTGCGCATGTGCGAGGCGTGAAAACGCTCTGTTCCTATTGGTTGACATTGTCCGGGTTTCTGGCCATATAAAAAGGCCTGCGTGCCTTTTGCTTTTGATTGGTTGTTGTAGAAGGTGAATAAAACATTTGTTCATTCGCACACGAACTAAGTACACAATTTTAATCAGGCCAAGAATGTCTCTCACTGAACTAACCTAACCTCCAATGTGAGCTATAGGTAACTCCTCATGTCTTCCTTTCCCCATCACTATCAATACTCAATTTCCTTTGCATCTGAAGAAGTGATCTCTCGCAGAGGTGTATGTATCATGCGCATGTTCATGTTTCCCTTGCCACAATTTTATTTTATGCTGTGCAATAAAAGACTTGGGGACATCCTAAAAGCTGTGCCTTTCCTGCCACAACGGGGAAAGCAAGGCCATTGTTTCGTGAGTCTGGGGCTCGGCACGGTTGCCATGGCAGATCCTTTGAGAAAGGATAAAGAGCAGCTGTGCGCTTGCTCAGAGGCAGCACCGCACATCTTGTGCTAACCAGCCGCAGCAGCCATTCAAAGCAGCCACTGCAAAGACAAGGGAGAGAGAGAGAGAGCAGGTATTTCTATCTTTGTTTTGTTGGAATTTCCTGAGGGACGATCTAGATGCAAAGAGGCCACTGGTCGTCTGCTCGACTGGGGTGCACGGTTTGCACCCCGCACAGCAGCCACCAGACCCTGGGTGGAGAACAGGTGATTTCTCCAGCCCCTTTCTGGACCAGAGGCTGTTCTGAGCAATCGCCCTGGGCTGGGGTGGTGGTGGGGGGTTAGGCAGGACTTTGCTTTGGGGAAAGAGAAGACCTGATGTCGCTTGAGCCGGAGGGAAGCTTCTCCTGGCAGCTGTCAGAAGGAGATGGGAGACTTTCTGCTTCCATAGTTACTACAAGGGCAGAAATGAATCTGATCCAAACGTTTTAAGTGGATTTAAAAACACATTCTGATCACCACATCGGAATACAGGGTTCACATGTGGATAATATGGAGGAAATGGAAAGATGGGTGTTAAAGGCCTTTTATTTTTCAGGAGAAAACGGTTTTGCTGTTATTGAAGCTTGGGTAAACACACCTGCTATGGGATTGAGGGCAAAAGATGTTTTTTTTCAGGTGCCATGATTTTGATTGACTTTTGAGAGACGAAATAGTGCTTCCCCCCCCCACCCCCGCCCCTGCTTATTTAGCCTGCATTCTTATGTAATTTCTTTAGTTCGCTGCATACAAACATCCTGGCTCTTCAAAGCGAAGCTTCATGGTTTATGACTATGAAACCCCACAGCTACGTAATCTCCCTTCCTCAGCTGGGATCAAGAACGGTTGCTTGATCGTATCTAAAAGCTTCCAATTATGGGATTGATGTCACCTTATCTTGAGAACATCATCAGATGTCAGAGCATCCTGCTGAAATTCTGGGGTTAGATGGCTTGATGTATATCGCTACTCCCCTGGTATCTTTACTCTGCTCACTGTTGCAGCCAACTATTCTAAAGTTGTAGAACCAAATAAGAGATCAACATAAATGATGGTGTTGACCAGTAATACTTTGCAATAGAGGTTCTGCTTTCTGCCCCGTCTCTTTCGAGCCAAGACCAGCTTTGGGGTTGAGGCGTGGTTTTTGTCTCCGTGTGGGAAGTTACACAGCACGGACTAGAAAATAAGTAAGGACCAGGAGCTTTCTTGAGGGTGTGGAGGATAGAAAAGGTGAAGAAGGCAGCTTCAGCTTCACCTGCCCAGCCCTCCCACTGGTCCCCTTCGCCTCACGTGTGATGGACATAAAACTGAGGCAGACCTTCGATAGTGCAGGCACGGTGGCCATCTTGACTTTTTTGACCACCTCACTGTGGATGTTCCTGAGACGCTGCTGGTCTTAGAAGGACCTGGAGCATTACAATTTGAAATTATCCCTTCCCTTGCCAGGCACATCCGTATATGTGGAGAGAGAGTGTAAAGGAGACATTACAGTCCTAAGGAAAGTACTTCGCCATTTTTCTTTTAAGAAACCTCTTGGTGTTATTACTTCTTACTTCTGTTACTACTTACTTTTATTTAATAACATTATTGTTGTTACTTCTATTTCTACCAATTGCAAAGATTTCATGAGAAAAGGTGTAGCTAAAGATGACAACTTAATTAGTTGTGTCAGATAGCAAGAGTGTGATATTGAGTTATGAATTTTTAATTTTGTAGTGCTGACTCATGTGGATTGCTGAAGGGGAAAAAAAACCACATTCAGCCAAACTGTGTGCTTCAAAAGGTCTCTGTTGTCCATAACTTTTCCTGTTTTCTCCTGGGAAGGAGGAAGGCTTCACTAGCAAGATGCTCGCAGTTTGCACGAAGAAGATGATACTTTTGGCCCCTCTACTCCTGATGATGGGGCTGATTTCTACGAAGGCTGCTACGGCTGAGGAAGAATCAGGAACAGCAATTCCTGCTGAAAGTAAGTGTCAGCTGGCTGTCGGGAGCCAGGCGGTGTGTAGCGGCCCCGCCGGTTCCCCACCGACGTCCGGACGCCGACCCGACTCCCAGCTGACTGTCGGGAGTCGGGCGGTGCTCATGGCCCCCATGCGGACGTCGGCCGGCTGCTGGCTGCGTCCTCCCCATCTCCCGGCTCGTGGCAAGCCCAGGGGCTCGACAGTAAGCGTTAAATTTCCCCCGTCCTCTCACATCAATACCTCGGCAGGTATACCTGTATGCGGTTCTGAGGCAAACCTAGGTTGTGTATGCACACACAAACCTTCCGGGTGGGCCTGAAATCTTTGGTCTCCAGGTGGATCACAAATGGCAGTTACCTTGCGCACAATATAATTTTGTTCGGCTGCAAAAGATGAAACCAGCACTTTTCAACCCAAAATCACATCCAGCAGTATGTGTCCCTCTCGGATAGGCTCCTTGCAACTGTGTTTATTGTACACATACTTTTCTATATAGTTGTGATTTGGTGTGTGTGCTCTGGACTAATACACCTACAAGACTTTTAGTTGCATTCTAAAAGTATGGTTTTGCTAGTGTAGTATCATAATAAACTACATAGTATATATGCTGTATATACATACATGTATGTTTTGGGAAGCATGAACTGAGTATGTAAGGCCCAACCAAATTCCTACAGTTACTCCTTGCCTTACAAGCAGGATTCAGCCAAAAAATTCTGTTACTAAGTGAAGCAGTTTCTCAGTGAGTTTTGCTCTATTTTATGAACTTTCTCGCCAAAGTCATTAAGCCAATCATTGCAGTTGTTAAGTTAGTAACACACAGTTGTGAAGAGAACTGGGTTTTTCCCCATGACTTTGCTTGTCTGAAAGTCACAAAAGGTGACCACGTGACCCTGGGACACTGCAACCGTCATAAGTACATGCCAGTTGCCAAGCAGGTGACAACGGGGATGCTGCAATGGTCATAACCAGAAAAACGGTCCTAAGTCGCTTTCCTCAGTGCCGTTGTAACTTTGAATGGTCACTAAATGAACCGTCATAAGTCAAGGACTTGAATCAGAGTCAGCAGAGGGCAAAGGAAAGCTTGCCTCTGCTACTTTGGAGACTTACCTGTGCTCTGCAGAGCAGCGTTTCTGAAGCTCGGCAGTTTTAAGGTGTGTGGACATCGATTCCCAGAGTTCCCTGGCCTTGTTGGCTAGGAAGTTCTGGGAATTGGAATCTGCACGTTGTAAAATTGCCGCGTTAGAGGAAGACCACTCTGCCTCCTGGAACATCAGACGGCCTTCGCTGAAGCTCAAACTGGAGGCCATCCCTGGTTAAAGCGTTTTTAGCGCAAGGGATCTGCTGGTGTTAATTTTTAGCCAATGTTATTTCCTATCCTTCTAAGCACCCTCGATCAAAGGAAAGATGTAAATTAGCCTTCAAAGATTTTGCTGTTATAAATTTGGAAGCTAATTAAATATATGCATTGAATTTTTTTTTCATTACAACTTTTTAAATGTCTCGGGAAAGCCAAAGAAGAATGATCCAGGCTTTTGGCATGATTTTTCTGCTTCATAGTTTAAAAAAAATAAAAATTAATGCAATGATTATGGATTGCCACCAGAGGCAGTAATTTGATTGCTAGCCGCTTCCAGCACAATTTAAAAATATTTTGATTAGTATAATGCACCATCCAAGAAATATTGTACCATCTGTGAATTATTTCTATAATTGTTTCCCGATGACATGCTCAGGTGGATTGACAGGCAGTTTTATGGCATAAAAAGCAGAGTCACAAATTCAGAATCCAAATTGAAAGACTCTCTGGAAAGCGGGCATTGTAGAAGAAAGAATGTTGCATAATATGTTTGAAATTGTAGCAAAACATTCTTTCATTCCTGTTTAATTTCTTGCTTGATAAAATAATAAAAGGTTGGAACTTGTGGGCAATTGTTCACCGAAATGTATTCAACCAAGATGCCTTTCCCATCGGGGATCAAGTCCCTCACTTACCGTATGTACGGTAAGTCTCCATCTTCCCATTCTTTTTCCCGGCCATATTCCCCTCCCCCCCAAAAAGCTAACTTTTTTAGTCTTTTGTGTCTAGTAAAAATGGATGCTTATTCTGGTCTTCTCCAGGCATTGTATAGCTTTCTCTCTTTTTGATAGTCTCTGTCTCCAAATGGCTGTAATATTCAACTTTGCAGAAATACGTTTACCAGTTTTATTCTTTAGCTTTGATTGTGATGTTTTATGGGAACTTTTAAAACAAAAATTCTACCAAAGATACCGTAATTCTTTTCACATATTAAGCCAAAGACTCTTTCCAGAATTTGGGAGAAACAGCTTTTGGCCACTGTACAGACAGGGAAGTTAAAGAGACCTGCATTGGTGCTGCTTCTGGCAATGTGGTCCTAGCTGCCAAGTGCAAGTTCCAATCGAGGGGTCTCTTCTGAGCCTCTCCAGCCTTTTTGAGGGGGGTCTTAACCCCTTGGAGAATGAAAGTGAACCATAACATAAAGATGGAGAAATTGTGGTCCAGGGATGAGTTCATATGCCCTTTCCAAAGCCTTTTTCTGCCTCATCTCTTCTGACCTCCAACTTTCCTGGGTGCAGAAAAAGGACTGGAAAAGTCCCTCTCTTCCTCTCTTCCTTCCTCCTTCCCTCCATTTTCCTTCCTTCCTTTCTCCCTCCCTCCCTCCCTCCCTCCATTTTCTTTCTTTCCTTCCTTCCTTCCTTCCTCCCTCCCTTCCCTTCCTTCCTTCCTCCCTTCCCTTCCTCCCTTCCTCTCTTCCTCCCTCCCTCCATTTTCCTTCCTCCCTCCCTCCCTCCATTTTCTTTCCTTCCTTCCTTCCTTCCTCCCCTCCCTTCCTCCCTCCCTCCCCTTCCTTCCTTCCTTCCTCCCTCCCCTTCCTTCCTCCCTTCCTCTCTTCCTTCCTCCCTCCCTCCATTTTCCTTCCTCCCTCCCTCCATTTTCTTTCCTTCCTTCCTCCCTCCCCTCCCTCCCCTTCCTTCCTTCCTCCCTCCCTCCCTCTATTTTCCTTCCTTCCTTCCTTCCTTCCTTCCTTCCTTCCTTCCTTCCTTCCTTCCTTCAAAGGAAGACATAATCTTCTTGTCAGAACAAAGGCTGGAGCCTCGTTCCACCTTCTTCTGATTCAGAGATGGGCCCAATGCCGCCCCCTCGAAAGCCGATGGACTGACTTCCTGTGCTTGCCGTAGACGCTTGCATGCATTCTGTAATATTTCATGTTCTTGAAGTCTCCCTATTAAAATCCCCTTCCAGGTCGCCCGTGCGTGGACTGCCATGCCTTTGAATTCATGCAGAGGGCTTTGCAAGATTTAAAGAAGACGGCGTACAACTTAGATTCCCGAGTACGACATTTATTTCTTTAATTCATTTGCCACCCATCTTGTTTCGAAGTGACAAAGGGAGCACGCCATCTATTTTTGCAGCCTCTGTGTAGTTCAGTAGGTGTGAATGGTCGCACAACGCAGAGCTCACCCTCGGCTGGAAAAATGTTTGCTTGTGTCCGAATATAGCCGGCTGAGAGGTTAGGGGAACTGAGGAGGGGCCGGTGATGAAATGGGGAGGGGTCTCCCAATGTGTCACAGAGCTCCCTCTTGATTCACCCCGTGTCCCTATCAGCCTGGCAACTTGAAAGCCGATTCAGGCCCCCATCCTGGGCACGACTTGACCAATCCCCCCCCTTGGATTCTGGTCATTCTTGCCGGCCGGTGACGTCGTGGGACGGAATCTGCTGATCATCGTTGTCCTTAAACTGTCCCACCCATTAGAGTCACAGGGACACTGGGAAGCTCCCTCGCTGGCCCTTGACCCTCGTCTCCTTCCCACCCAGGGCCTAGAGGAGGGCCCACGGACGTGGCCATTGGGCTGTGGTCTTGTGTGGCTCCTGATTATTTAGAAGAGCAACACTCTCGGCCTCTCTGGATATTTTCAAATAAAACGGGAAAGCCGAAGGGCCCGGGGGTTCTTCGAAGTCACTGATCAGAAGCTGTGCCTCGGTGGTCAGGAGACCCTTTTATGCCGCCACTGCTCATCCGTTGGGAGGAGTAGGAAACCGAAGGCTGGCGGGAGGGACACTTAGTAGTAGCTTTTTAAGCACCTTCCCACCCCAAGAGGAAGATAGGCTACCTTTGAAAAACGTTCGGAGACTTCAGGTAATGCAGAATGCAGCCGCGCGAACAGTGTTGGGCTTGCCTAGAAATGCCCACATTTCGGCATCACTCCGCGAGCTGCATTGGCTGCCAATTGGTCTCCGAACGCAATTCAAAGTGTTGGTTATGACCTATAAAGCCCTACATGGCATCGGACCAGGTTACTTACGGGACCGTCTGCTGCCTCATGAATCCCAGCGGCCGGTTAGGGCCCACAGAGTCGGCCTTCTCCAGGTCCCGTCAGCCAGACAGTGTCGCCTGGCGGGGCCTAGGGGAAGAGCCTTCTCTGTTGCGGCCCCGGCCCTCTGGAACCAACTCCCCCCGGAGGTCCGTATCGCCCCCACCCTCTCCGCCTTTCGTAAATTACTGAAGACTCATCTTTGCCGACAGGCCTGGGGCAGCTAACACCTGGCCCCAGCCAGTGCATGTATGTTTGTATGTCTGTTTTGGATGATTGGTCTTTTAGTTGACGGGTTTTACAATGTTTTTTATATATTAGATTTCTACATGTAGTATTTATGTTGTGAGCCGCCCTGAGTTCTTGAAATAGGGCGGCATAGAAATCTAAGTAATAAATAAATAAATAAATAAATCGTGATGAGTTGGTAGTTCTGCTGCATTGTTAGATAACCATAGTTAAAATAAGGACAGCCACATTTTTGTGTTGTAAGATTTGTCGTAAACCAAGCCTAAATCAGAATTTGAAAATCATGTTCCGTGCCATTTTTTATTACCGGTATTATTTTCTTTGCATTTGTAACAAGGAGAGACTGTGATGAGAAATTGACTAACCTGCTTTGTCCCCTGCTGCCTCTCCCCCCCCCCGCCCCTCGCTTCCTGCAGACGGAGACCTTGCTTTTCAAAGTGGAGAAGAGAACCTTATGCGACTGTTTAGCCGCCAATGGCCTGAACTGAGTCCTGGAGGGCCCCCTTCCTCGGAGGACCTTCCGCGGCGCTTCTCCAACGGCTGTTAGGAAAGTAAATAACGCCAGCATGTGAATCTGGCGGCTTCTGAAATTAAGGGCAGAACGTTGGTATGAGAGTGTCGTGCCTGAATTCAGAGTGTTTTTTGTCTTCGTGGGGAAAAATTGGGAGGGACAATGATGGACTTTTGCAAAACACGAAAAGCTTTGTCTTCAGAAGCCTTCTTTTTCAATATTATAACCCTCCCTCCCCTGCCACTAAAATTAAAATGAAAGAGTGAAGACCCCCAACAAGGATTCCAGGGATCTTTTGTTGGGATGCTTCTTCTCCTCAGTGTTTCTAGATACAGTGTTTCTCAACCTTGACAATTTTAAGGCATGTGGACTTCAACTCCCAGAATTCCACAGCCAGCAATGCTGGCTGTGGAATTCTGGGCGTTGAAGTCCACATGCCTTAAAATTGTCAAGGTTGAGAAACACTGTAATTCTAGAAGGACTTGGACGTTTATACCAAATAATGTATACAAGGCAGGCTTTGATCATAGGCAAGATATGATTTTGATAGTGTGCAAAGGATGTAAAATGAAACAGAATCAAGTTGGGGGCCGAGTCATTAAACAATTTAATTATGAAAGAATATTCATTAATATTCATTAACTGAACAGTTCACGGGGAAGAGTTTCAGAAATGATCAGTCATGAGATCGAACGTCTCCTTGACGTGAGGGAAGAAGATTTCGCTGAGGTAAAAATCCTAAATCGGGTAGGCAACCTTGGCTCTTTTATGACTTGTGGACTTCAACTCCCAGAATTCCTCAGCCAGCAAAGCTGGCTGAGGAATTCTGGGAGTTGAAGTCCACAAGTCATAAAAGAGCCAAGGTTGCCTACCCGTCCTAGATGCTCCTGAACGAGGCCTCTGAAGGTGGCCCATATTTATCTTTTCCTCACAGATCGGCGGGAGTGCCTCTCTCTCCTGCAGCGGATGCCCTGAGTAATTTGTAATTCATCCGTTATCTCTTAACCATTTTAGCTGAACACTGTTCTTCCATTGTATCGTAGACATTATCTGTGCATCATTTCTTTTCAAAGAAATGGGTTTTTGTGAGTCTGTGTGTGTGTATAAATGTACAAATGCTCTAGTACTGGGGAAATATACTTTTTGAAATAAAGATCTGAGATCCTGACCTTGGATTGCTATATTCCAATTCATAGGGAGTTTTTTTTTAGAACCATAGATATTTTATGAATTCTTAATATTTCTACGGTAATGTTTATTGACCGGATTCTGGCATTAGCAATCTTTTCAGACTGTGCTTCGCTCTCCTATTATTACTACAGTATTCTCAAAAGACACAACTTCAGGTGAATGTCCACTTTAACTTATGAAGGTTAAAAAATAGTATGCGGCTGATTGCCGAAAAAGCTTGAAAGCATGCCATAAATGAAAGTTGCATTTCAGAAATTAGATTTCAGGTACCTTAGCGCTACTCCATCAGGTCTGCAAAGATCCTGGGATCCAAATACCACTATTTTATTTTGGCCACCAATCCAGATATAGCTTGCCTAATCTTTTTAATTTATTTTTAATCCTCTGTAATAATCTGCATTTGCTTGTATCTGCAATATAAAATTCCCATTTTCATGAGGAACTGGAAAGAGGCTGGGGGACTCTATACAATGGCATTCTGTTTTTAGAAATAGAGAGGAAAGATTAAATACTTGGGATAATTATGGCTTCTGTGCAAGAACGGGGGGGGGAACAGGCCCAGCGTGCTGGAATGCCGGAATCATCAGCAGGAGAAAGTCTGGATCAGGACTCAAACCTTTTAGCTACCCTTTGGAGAAATGGCAGGAGATTGTGGTATGGTTAAAAATAGAAGAGTGGGCTCCTTCTTCCCCCCCCCTCCCGATAATTCAACTACTGGGGGGTTGAAGAGCACTTCCCCCCCCCCTATAACAATGCTGCAGCTGTTAAAAGAGCAGGAGCCACATCCTTGTTTAAGGAATCTTAATGCATTTATTTAAAACATTGCCAGAAAAGTAACTGTTGCTAAGTTGGCTCATCTCTTAGATGGGTTCAGGTTTCTTCACTTAACTGGATTCAATGCAACACTGATGTGTGTCTTTGTGTGTGTGTGTGTGTGTGTGTGTGTGTGTGTGTGTGTGTGTGCCCGTGTGCAGATGGATGGATGAGGCTGATGGGTGCGTATGCACATGCATATGTGTGGGGAGTTTTAAAGGGGTTTTAAAATTACATCCGCCTAGCAGGAGGTGAGTGAATTAATCCTTCATCTCCATCAAGGGAGAGGGGAAACTGTCCCACCCAGGCTTCACTAGCTGGCTAGTCAACATGTTATGGGGTATTTTAGAATACAGCTGGAAGGGACCTTGGAGATCTTCTAGTCCAGCCCCCTGCTCAAACAGGAGAACCTATACCAGACAAATGGCTGTCCAGCCTCTTCTTAAACATCTCCAGTGATGGAGCTCCCACGATTTCTGAAGGCAACTTCTGTTCCCCTGGTTGATTGTCCTCACTGTCAGGACGTTTCTCCTTCGTCCCAGGTTGCTTCTCCCATTGGTCAGTTTCCAACCATGGTTTCTTGTTCTGCCCTCTAGTGCTTTGGAGAATAGTTTGGCCCCCTCTTCTTCTTTGTGGCAACCCCTCAAATACTGGAATACTGGCTATCTTTTAGACTGGCCAAACCCCAGTCCCGCAGCCATTCTTCATATGTTTTGGTCTCCAGGCCTTGGATCATCTTAGTTGCTCTTCTCTGAACTTTTTCCAAACTCTCAACCTCTTTTTTGTGATATGGTGACCAAAACTGGCTGCAGTATTCCAGGTGTGGCTGCAGTATTCCAGGGTTTTATAAAGTGGTACAAATACCTCGCATGTTGTTGAATATTTGGCTGAAATGGCAATACAATATATCACACCCACGGATTCTCTACGCTACTAAACATGCCTAATTTTAAGAAATAGCGAGAGCGAGGAGGTCTCTTCTGGAACAGCCCAGGCTGGTTTCTGGTTTTCAAGCGTGGCTGTCACTGAACGAGGACCAGCCATTTGGGAAGATCAGGGCGAGGTGGGCTCTCTACCGGCGCCTGAGCCCTCCCCGCTTCTTCCGGATCCTCACAGAGGATCTCCGTGTGCCTATCTTAGCAACTGCCGTGTGCCTATCTTAGCAACAGAAGGACTCCGCCGGAGGGCCCCCTCTGGTTCTCTCCTCCCTCCCAGAATAAAACGTAAAATAAAATGGTACGGTGCTCCTTGATCCTGTCTCTGTTGATCCTGAGCATCAGCCCAGCCACTTTCTCTTGCCCCTCCCTCCCGGCGTAATTTTTTTGTAAAAGAAGAATGAGCAAAATAAGAGGTGAGTCATTCTGCTTTTGCCATCCTCATTAAGCCGATTCTTTATTTGGAAGCTCTAAAAAAAACAACCAGTTTGGGCTTTTCTTAGCCTCTGCTAACCTCCCTTCGTTCTGAGCTTTAGCTTTTTTTAAAAAAAAAACAGGCAGTCCTCGACATACGGCCACAATGGAGCCCAAGATTTTTATTGCTAAATGAGACGTTTGTTAAGTGAATTTTGCCCCATTTTTATGACCTCGCTTGCCACAGTTGTTAAGTGAATCACGGCAGTTGCTAAGATAGGCACACGGTTGTTAAGGGAATCCAGCTTCTCCCCCCCCCACCCCCGCATCGACTTTGCTCGTTAGGAGGTCGCAAAAACAGATCACGTGACCCTGCGACACGGCGACTGTCATAAATAGGACTCAGTTGCCAAGCGTCTGAATGTTGATCACATGACCCTGGGGGAGACTGCGATGGTCGTGTGAAAAACGGTCGTAAGTCACTTTTTCCAATGCCGTTGTAACTTTGTCACTAAACGAACTGTTGTGACTCCGGGACCCCGTGTCGTCTCTGCAGGACGTATCTGTTGCGGAAGACCTGGACACCCTCTCGTCTCCCCCTCTAGCCAGACGGAGGAGCCCGGGGGGAGGGGTTTGGCCACCTGAGCTTCGCGAGAGGTCCTCTCAACTCTCAACTGAGTTGCGCTACCACTGAGGGGCTCCACTGAGACTCGCAACTCCTGCTAGGGGAGCAAGTGGCAGCCCTGGCGAGGGAGGGGAGCTTTTGTGCGGGTTCTTCTCGCTCACACTGTCCCGCGTAACAGCCCCACGGGTGATCTGCTTCACGGCTACGGGGAAAATGTGGTCACCTGATGTTTTGCTTAATGTCCACATTGCTTAGCGGTGGAATGGCCGGTCCCAGTTGTGGGTTGTTAAGTGAGCACTACCTGCACATGATAAATGGCGGGTGACCAAATTCTTTCCAATCTTCGGTGAGAAGATCTCTCCGAGCCGTAAAGCAGGTCGGTCAGAGAAGAGAACCGGTCTGCCTGTCTTTTAGGAAACGGACTTCACTCTATAGAAGTCTCAGTCAGATCTTGACTCAAATATTTCTAATGAAATGAGAACTTGCAGTAGATTAGTGGTCCCATACTCCAAATAAATTATTTCTGGAACTGGTAGTCCTCCTTTTACAAGCTGTTGGGACTGGAATTGTAGTCACTAAGCGACACGGCATAAATGCGTGGCGTCGCGTGACTGCATTGCTCAGTACCAGCAATCCCGTTTGCCATCATTAAGTGAAGACTGCACCGGTCATTAAGTGGGGCCATCACATGATAATGGCTTCCGACTTCCTGCCGGCTTCCCCATTGACTTTGCTGATGGGGAGCCCGGCTGGGAATGTCAGAATTCTTGACCATGTGACTGCAGGGATGCCGCAGCCAGGAGTCTGTGAAGCGGTCATAACTCCCTCACCTTCAGTGCCGTTGTAAGGTTAAATGGTCGCTGAACAAGTGGTTGTAACCCGAGGACCACCTGTAGATGTTCTGTAAACGGAGGCTGCCACACAAAACTTGCAGGCGCTCACCAGCCCCGGGCTGTGCGGCTGAGCATACATAATTCTGGGATGGTTTAAGGAATCCTGCCTCGAGCAGGGGGTTGGACTCGATGACCTGGGAGGTCCCCTCCAACTCTACGATTCTATGATTCTATGATTCTAATTCAGCTTTTCCAGTTCAGAGGTGCAAGTCGGGGCTTACGGAGCTGGCCTGCTCTGGCGGTCACTCAATCCAACAGATTTCAAGGAAATAGAAGTCTATCCATCCTCTTAACCATCATTAACAGGAGAGAAAAAACGCACTGCCTGAATTGCTGCTGCCCAGGGACGTCGTTTGAGGAAAGCGGAAATCAGACTATATACTACCAGGTATTCCGTCCTCTGTCACCCGATGTCAGAAGAGCAGGGCTATTGGTGCAAAGGAAACGTTTGAAATGATCTCAGTTTAAATGCTTCGATCCAGAACAGCAGCGACCTTTACACGACACGTGCTCTGCCTCCGAGGAGGACTGGGTTTAATTTAATCTGTTGATTAATACACATTTCCCATTTGAAACACTTTGGGCCACTGTTCGATAGCACTTTCCAGTCACTTGTATCGTACATAAATTAAACTTCTCCTGCCCCGAGTGCTCCGTGTCATGTCAGAAGCTCCAGCACAAATTATCCTATTGAATAGTTGGACCCAATCATTTCACAGCCGGTTAAATCCTGAGTTCCCTCCAGGGAAAAAACGATCTGAGCATCGCTTGATGGTCAGTTGTTTGCAACTTCCACTATTCACGTAGGCGGAATAAGTTGGTGGCCTGGGATGCAGCTGGCTATTGGCTGTTATCTACGGTCAGATGCAAAAGATCAGGTCCAATTAAACTGGTTTATTGCTAAACAGCCCATGAACAGGAACTTTCTCAACTAACAGTTGGCACCTGCTTGGAGTTAGAGAAAGGGTTTGGGGCTGAGCTCGCTTGTGGCTACGTAGGGATTCTAGGCTGGCCCCTCTTTGGCTTCCACCCGCGTGTTCTGCCGCTCCTTCCCGTGTCTGCCTGTCACTGCTTTCTCCTGACTTTTCCCCCTTAAGTCAGGACATGGTAGCTGGTGGGCACCCAGCGGGATAGAATCAAGATCACCAGATGTGATGGTACCACTTTATACCGCACTATTGAGGCCACCCTTGGAATTCTGCACCCAATTCTGGTCACCGTGATAGGAAACAGCGCAGAGAAGAGCAACGAAGATGATCAGAGGGCTGGAGGCAAAACTGTACGATGAACAGTTAACGGAGCTCGATATAAACCAGTCTCAAAGCGTAGCAAGGAATGCCAGGGCTGTGTGACCCACATCTCCCTGTCAAACTCTGCTTTGCCATCTGTATCTCTCCACCCTCGCTACGAAGGGTGGGGCTGGTCTTCCAGGTGAAAGTGTCCCCCCCCCTGGCAAGGCAATATCACCACCTGTTCTTGAATTGCCCCCTTTCCTAGAATCTGGAATGGCCAGAACAAAGGATTCTTCCTTCTGAAGACTTCGCTTCCGTCTAGGTGGCCCCTGTGTTCGTCCTTTAAGCAGCAGTTTCAGAGCCCCCATCGCTGGATTATAAACTTGGCTCTGGAGCAATCAAGAAGTGAAATGAGGCCGTGATCTGCAGATCAGAGCTCACCCGGAGAAATCTGTAGACGGTCTGAGCAGAGGGTCAAAGAGGGAGGTCAAAAAGTGGGGCAGCTGCAGACAGACAGGAAAAGGAGTGGGTACCCCAAATTAAGAGAGCAGCTGGGCCTGAAAGCCCCCCCTCCGCTAGTCCGCAGGCCCTTCCGAATGAAGGCTGACCTCAATCCACCGTATCCCAGCATTAAAAGTGAGAATCAAGCTGGGGTAAAACCAGTTTCATCATCTTCATTTAAAAGAGGGTTATCTGATTTAGCACATCGGGGGTCAGCAACTGCTGTCAATCCCACTCAGTTTTTCATAAACTTTTGCCAACAAATTAACAATAATATATATTATAAACATAATATAAACAATAATATAGATGAATGTAACACAGCATATGGGTTCTGCAGCGGTGCATAAATATAGATGGTACCTTTGTGTAGTTCTGTGGATGGGAAATTTGTCAACATGTTCATCTTGCCCTGGATAGGCAGATTCAAGCGGCTGGTCCCTTGATTAGGGAGGATGGGCAGGGCTACTGGTCTGTTTGCTCCTTATGGGGAGGCAGCTGTTCGGCATTCATGGAAGGATGGCAGGAGTTCTATAGCTGGTTTACAATCAAGATTTTAAAGTCTGTTTCTAGGGAAGAGGACAGTGAATCGCTTGGTGCCAGAGTTAAGTGTATGTAAACATTAATATTCTTCCTGCTTCTGTAGGAGGGCAAGTCAGCCCTGGTGGCGCAAGGGTTAGAAGGCAGCACTGCATTCCCACTGCCAGCAGTTCAATCTTGACCGGCTTAAGCATCCATCCTTCCAAGGACGCAGACTGTGGGAGGCAAGATGCCGACTCTATAAATAAGCACTTAGAGAGGACTTGTAAAGCACTACGATGGGGTACACAAGTCTATGGCTATCTGTCTGAGAGGACAATAGGCATCGTGGTGGTGGCTAAAGGCCCTATTTTCACGGATAATTTCTGACAGTGAACGAGCCAACCTCTCTCTGGCAAGCTGATTTCAGAAAACAATGCTGCTGGGAAGCTGGTTTATCCTTCAGGAGCTGATCGTAATCCATGGCAAGATTCCAACTTATCATCTGCATTTTTACTCTAGTTCTCCAGAAACATTTGCTGTTGGTTAGGAGCGTCTCATGACAGCCAGTTTGCCATTGTTGTAACTCTACTGAATACTGCAGCTTACACTTTTAAAACACAGACTGGATTTACACTCTGTATTAAACCATGTTTTGATTCTGAGTTGTTTAAACCTTAATTGGCTTATGTTAGACAATAAGCAATAGCTTGCAAATTACAATGGCTAGGTTCCCACATCAAACCCAACAAGCCTTGCAGTGTTTCTCAACCTTGACAATTTTAAGGCATGTGGACTTCAACTCCCAGAATTCCACAGCCAGCATTGCTGGTTGTGGAATTCTGGGAGTTGAAGTCCACATGCCTTAAAATTGTCAAGGTTGAGAAACACTGCCTTATAGCAATGTATCAATCCCATCGGGCTGAATAATATTGCTCTGAGAGTGGGACAGCAGAAAAAAGAAAAACTGAAATTTAATCCAAAGAAAAGGCGTTGTGAAGGTGACAGCCTCTTCTAGATTCCCTGAAGAAAATAATTGAATTTGGATGTAGTCCTAGATGTTATTTGGCTCTGAATATGAATCTTAAACTGCAAATGAGAATGCCATTTGTCTAGTATAATGAGGGCCTGGCTGTTAATTCTGTTTTTATATTAACACTGCCAAGGCGTCTTCCTTTTTGCTTAGAATAATTTGGGATGTAGCTCAGCTCAGTGTAAATTAAGAGGCATAGGTGCCTGGAGGCGAGGAGCAAATGATAAAATGTGTGTTGTGCTATTAAGAGCAAACATCACCAGATTGTCGCCGATGTTTGAATCTGTGTGGTCCTCTTGATGCGTATGCTATCAAAATCCACCCATTGAGAAGTATCTTCTGCAGCACATCCCCCCCATAAATGGCAAGATCAGAGTTAACACGCGATGGCTTAACCGTGTTTTTACTGAATTAGACGCAACTGGCTCAGTTCACGTGACAAACCCAGGCCAACCGGGCAGCTTTATTGCAACGTATAAAGAGACCAGAAAGTGTGATTTCAGCCCTGCTCAAGGGCACCTTTGTCACCGCCTGCCGGAAGAGAGTGAGGCTGGCAAGGGCAGGGCTAAGCGGCCAGAGTGCCCACTCAGGGAGCCGGTGCCAGGTCTGTGCACCAGTGAGAAATCAAGAACAAAACTGGGCGCTTTCTTCACAGTGTCGATTCCTTCGTTTTAGCATTAAGAGTAGCCTGGTCAAAACCTAGAAGAAGCCACGTCTCAGGTTGACTCAGCCTTATCCTCGATAGTGTAGAATTACTTGGAAGTTATCCAAGTTAGCCATTCTTCAGTTTCAATTCCTTTAAACCCTAGGGACACTCCGTTCTATAAAAACTTATTTTATTTCCAGAACCTTGAAGAAGGAAAATCCCCATCACTTGGGTCAACTTCGCAAGGTTCAAGTCCCTACTAAGTTTTGCTTGGCAATTCACCTTTCTAAAAGCAGTCCTGTCAGACGCTGAGGGGATGACAACACCCAGAAGGCCCGACAATCCGTCTAACGTGGCAGAGTCCAAATGGCTTCTTTTCTTTTTTCCCTTCCACTCTGTTTCAATCTGGGGTTCTTACACTGTAGACCTGAGAACAAGGCTATTAATCTGCGTGAGACACTTTGGACCTTTTTTTTTTTCACCTGAGCAACTGGTTAAATGTTTCTGAAATAAACAAAACAATGTTTTCTTTAAACCAAATAACACAGTTCTTCTGCAAATCCCTTGGGGCCAGTTTGGTCCAATGGTTAAGGCCCCAGGCTAGAAACCAGGAGATGGAGAGTTCTAGTAGCAGTAGCAGTAGCAGTAGCAGTAATAATAATAATAAATAATAATAGTAAAGTTGGAAGGGACCTTGGAGGTCATCTAGTCCAACCCCCTGCTCAGGCAGGAAACCCTATACCATTTCGGACAAATGTCTGTCCAGTCTCTAGTCTTGCCTTAGGCAGCAAAGCCAGCTGGGTGACTTTAGGCCAGTCTCTCTCTCTCTCAGCCAAGCCCACCTCGGAGGGTTGTTGTGGGGAAAATAAGAAGAGAAAGGTGTGTTGGTGGATATGCTGTCTGTCTTGTGTTATTTATAAAATAATAAATGCAGGATAAAAAATAAAAGTAAATAATTTGAGACTCCAGATTAATTACAGCCTACATCTCATCCCATTCATTATTCAATTCAACCGGCCGTTTATCCTTGATGAACTAGGGCCGTCATGGGGACCTGCCTCAGCTTCTCTATATATCGTATTTTGTGCTTTCAAAATGCACACAACCGTTTGGCCAAATCCCTGTAATTTTTCTCGGCAGCCTTTCTTTCTCTAGAGTGGTTTTTCCCCCTGCTTCCTTCTTCCTTAAAGCTGAGAGAGTAACTGGCCCTAAGTCCCCAGGCTGGCTTTTTCCTTATGGCAAAGGTAGAACTCCCAGTCTCCCAGGTTGCAGTATGAATCAAGCATAAAGTGCATCATGTAAATTAACCCACATACTTTTTACATTGTTCTGCTTTCGATAATCATTCCCTTGCCCTGTGAAGGAAATGGACAGCTTCTAAGTGTGCACGTGTGTGTGTGTGTGTGTGTGTGTGTGTGTGTGTGTGTGTGTGAGAGAGAGAGAGAGAGAGAGAGAGAGAGGGAGGGAGGGAGGGAGGGAGGGAGCGAGAGGCAGTCAGAAATAAATACAGTGGATGGATGGAGGGATATGCAGATAATGTTCTGTATCACATATGTGGATAGAGGGACAGAGATGAGGAAAAAGAGGAAAGCCTCCACTCCTTCTGGCTTCTGAGCCTGGCCGCTGTGCTCTCCGTGGAGCTTCGCCCTTTCCCGCTGTCCTTACTGGGGTTTCACCAGGTCTCCGGGAAGGAAACCCTCCTTTCTCCCCGGGGGGGGGGGAACCTGAGCTGACTGGAGAGGGAGGGGCGGGGGAGCGCCGAGGACGAGCCCCCCCCCGCACCCTGACCCGGGACCCTCCGGAGGATTTCTAGGCTCGCACGGAGAGCCGCTTCCGTAGCCGGGGCCCCAAAGGGGGGAGGGGGCCCGGGAGGGAGCCCCGGAGGGGGAGGGCCGCTCCCCCTCCCCCAGGTAACCCGGGGGGGCACCCCGGCGCAAGGGAAGCCCCCGGGCCAGGGGAAAAGGCCGCCGCTGCCCTGGGGGGGGGTGGGGGGCTCCTCGGGCTCAGGGTCGAGGGCCGGGCCGGGCCGGCCGGCTCCCGCAAGGCGGATTGGAGACTCGGGCGCCGCGGCCTTCGGCTCCGCGAGGAGCTCGGCCCAGCCGGTCCGGCTTTGCCGCGCGCTTCCGGCCCGGGAGGCTGCGTGGCGTCCGCCCATCGCCGCCCCCGCGACCCCCGCCCACCGCCGCCCTGACGGCCCAGGCGCTGCCCGGGGAGGGGGCGCTGGTCCCCGCGGGGGGAGGCCCTCCGCCCGGCCGGCCTTCCTCGCGGGGGGGGAGGAGGCTCCGCCCCCGGCTTCGCCCCAGCTGTCGAGCCGCCCCTCTCCCTCCCCCCTGGTCCGGGGGGGGGGCAATAGCCCCGGCGTGATTGGCCAGCGTCGGCCCAATGGCGGAGCTGCTCTAGCCGCCTCCGACCATCCTAAGACGCCCCCTCGCCCGCTCTCCGGGGGGGGCTGGGCTGCTGCCCGGGTTGCCCGAGGGGGAGGGCGGCGCCTGTGCTGAGGGGGGCG
Source organism: Bothrops alternatus (assembly GCA_034064705.1). Lineage (NCBI taxonomy): Eukaryota > Metazoa > Chordata > Lepidosauria > Squamata > Viperidae > Bothrops > Bothrops alternatus. The sequence goes on along the minus strand of JARGCV010000490.1, from coordinate 658,297 downwards.
GGGGGAGTCGAAGGCTGCCCGGTGGGCCGTCCCGTCTGCGCCGGAGGCTGCAACCGAAGCGAGGGCCGGCCTGGGTCCCGCTTCCTTCCTCCCCGGGGAGCCTCCGAGCCCCCCTCCTCCCTCGGGCATCGGGGCTCCCGGCGGGGAGGGGGCCATAATTGGGGGGACGGTCCCCTCCCCCTCCCCGGGGAAGGAGGCCGGACACGCGGCTCCCTGGCCGGCCAGGATCAACTTCCCCCCCCCTCCCGCGCCCGCTGCCCCACTGCGCGAACGCCGCAGCTCCGGCTTCCTCGGTCGAGAGGCGCACGTCGGGCTTCTCTAAAGGCTGGAGCGATCCCGCGGAGATCCCGCCGGATCCCCGATGCTTCGGGGGGGGGGGGAGAGCGCTGGGGTTACGCAATTCTGCGAACTGCGAGGACTGGAGCCCTGGGGAGCCTTTTGGGTCCCGCCCGCTGCCTCCCCCCCTTCGGAGCCGTCTGGGGGGGGGGCGCCGCGCTCTGCAGTTCGGCCAGACCGGAGCGAGGGCGGCGGGGGGGGCTCTGGCGGACGGAGGGGGCTGGGTCGCCCCCGCGCAATGACCGCAGTGGGGCAATGCCTCATCCGGCCCCGGGAGGGAGGGAGGGGGCGCTGGCGGGGGGGCGGGGCCTTCCAGGGCCCGGGTTCCAAGGAAGCTGCGGAGGGTTGCGGCGTCCAGAAAGCAAAACTTTCTGTCCTGTCATCCTAAGGCGGCAAAACCCGAGCCAGCGCCGTCGGCTGCCCGGGAGCCCTGGCGGGGCTGGGCTGGGCTGGGCTGGGCTGGGCTGGAGGGGCCGAGGCGCCCGTCAGAGGGCCGCTTCCCCGCCCTGCCTGCCTGCCCGCCCGCCCGCCCGCCCTCGGCCCCCTCGCTTTGCCCAGCCAGCTTCCCCGGCGGCCGTTCAGCGCCCCGTTGGGCGAGGGCCGAGCGGAGAAGCGCCCCGAAGCGGAGAGGGAAGCCGCGGCCGCCCAGCCCGGAGCTCCGGCGGCAGAGCCGGGAGCCGCGCGGGCGTGGCACAAAGGGCAACCGGCCCGCGTGCGCCGCAGGGAAGGCGGACCGCCCCGGTCTGGAATCGCGGCCCGCAACGGCGCCGCCGGCCCTCCCGCCCCGCGAGAGCCAAGGCCGCCCGGCCGCGCGGAAGAAGCCGCAGCAATTGGCCGGGAGGGCCGCGAGGGGGCGTGTCCCGGGTCCCCCCCGCCGAGCGCCTCCCCCCTCCGGCCGGCGAACCAGCGAGCGCGCGGGGGGGCCGCTCGGGCCAATGAGCGGGGCGCTAGGACCCGGGGGGAGCGCGGGCCCGACTGCAGCGCCGCGGCTGCCTTATAAATCCCCCCAAAATGCGGCGGAGCTCTTTCCTCCTGCCGCCGCCGCCGCCGCCGCCTCGCCCGCTCCCGCCCGCCCGCCCGCCGCCGCCCCCGCGCCAGCCCCGCCGCCGCCGCCGCTCCCGCCGCGGTCCTTCTGCAGCGCCCGCGCTCCGCCCGCGGCCCGTTTGCATGAATTGTCCGCCCGCCGAGATGGTTTGCGAGACCAAGATCGTGGCGGAGGAGCGCGAGTCGCTCGGCGGGGCCGCCGCCAAGGAGAGCCGCCTGCTGGCCGCCCCCGCCGCCGCCGCCGCCGCCGCCGCGCAGATGTGGCCGCCCGGGGCCGCCGCCGCCGCGTCCGGGGCCGGTCCGGGGGAGAGGGCGGCGGGGGCGGCGGCGGCGGGGGCGGCGGGGCTGGGCATCCGGCCCTTCCACCCGGCGGAGGGCGAGGCGGTGCGGCGCATCTTCTACGAGGGCATCCTGGAGCGCATCCCCAACACCGCCTTCCGCGGCCTCAAGGACCAGCCGCTGGCCCAGCTCCTCTACGCCGCCCTGGCCGGTGAGTGGGCCGGGCGGGGGCGGCGTTGGGGGCGCCTGCCGGGAGGAGGCGGCGGAGGCGGCGGAGGCGCCCGCCGGGAAAGCGCCGAGGCCGGGCCGGTGGGCTGGTGGGGGGCGCGGCGCCGCGGGGTCCTCCGGGGCCGCCTCCGCCTCGCCCGCTCCAAGCCCGGCGGCGGGGGCGCCCTTCGCACTGCGGCGGGCGGGCGGGCGGGCGGGCGGGCCGGGCGAGGGTTGGAAGGCGGAGCCGCCGGCGGGGCTCCAGGTGCCGGCCGGGGGCGGGTCGCGACAGGCCTGGAGGGAGGCAGGGAGGGAGGCGGGCAGGCCGCGGCGCCGGGTCGGTGGGCGAGCGACCTCCGGGCCGGCGGCTCGTCCTGCGCCGGGGGGCTCTTCCGGCCGAGCAGTTGCGGCGCCCGGCCAGCTTTCCCCGCCTCGGCGCGGCGAGGCCGGAGCGTGGCCGTCGGGCTCAGCACCCTGGACAGCGGCGCCGGCGACTTGGCTGGGCCGGCCGGGGAAGGCGGGCTGGAGCCGGAGTTGGCGAGGTTGACTAGCGCCGATTCCCCGCAGAGGCCGGTTCCCGGCTGCGGTCAAGGCGCCTCCGGGCGTTCAACTTCGCCAACTTCCAGACTGGCGGACTCCAACGCCCAGAAGGCCCGGCCAGGCGGCAGTCCTGAAGTGGCCCAGGCTGGAGACCCCGGCAGAGCCTCGCCGCTCAACCTCCGCCGCCTCCGGACGGGGCGAGTGGAAGGTCCGCGGAGCTTCTGCAGGAGAAGGTGGCGTTTTGCCGGAAGCGCCGCTCAGACCGAGCTGCCGGTCCTCAATGCTTGGACCGATGCCCGTCACTTAACGGGCAGGGAAAGAGCGTCAATGGGTACCAGTTTAGAAATGATACGTGGACGGTACGGTTTGTGGACGTTGTGCGTCATCTGTGTGCTACTTCGGGGTCCCGTGAAAATTAAGTAAAGTCTTTGCACTTCAGAAAGTCCAAGATTTTATCTAGCTTCGTTTTATTATTTATTATCAGGACAGTTTCCCGTGCGTTCTGCTAACAGGTAGCAAGTAAATTACGTAGGGATCTGCGGTAAAGTTTTGGCACGGGCCCTCCATTTCGAGAAAAATGAACTTTTTTATTTTGTTTTCTTAAGCCACAGAACTTGCGGACCAACAAGGGAAGGAATCCCTTGAGAAGGGTATGTAGTACTCCAGAGGTTTTTTTAATGAAATAAATGACATTTGAAGGAAAGAACTCTCAAATATTGCCCTGAACTCTTTTTGTAACTTTAGCACAAGTGAGTGAACTGTTTAAAGTAACCGGTTAAAGATCTTAGAAGGTTACGAAGCTTGTGCAAACAGTTTAAAATGGATTCCACCAGGAAGGAAAGAAGTAGCCGCAGCTACGTGAAGCTTCCGTGCAACAGCTTTGAAGTCCTCCTGAGGTCTTCTGGGCAAGTCGGTCCCCTGTGCTAACCCTACGAAAGACACCCAGGAGATGTTTGGGTTGATTATCAAAATAGCCATGCTGAGCCTTCACGCTTTTGGTTGGCTTTGTAGCCATAGGAAGGGAAGTCTGCATTGGTGCCAATGTGGAATGATAAAAAATCACTAAGCAACAGGGCCGCTTACCAGCCAGAATCGAAGATTTCTTCGCTAAATCTAGATGCTGTGGTTGTGATGGTCATTAAATTAAATGGTTGATTGGAGGCAGAATTCATGGATGATAAAAGCATAAAGAAAAGGGTATTCTCTGTTTCAAATAAGTATTTTGCACTTCGGCAGCATGCCACACTGTTCGTGTGGGAACGTTGTTTGGGGACATTTTTGTTACAAGAGAGACAGGTTTCCTAGCTTGTTTTTCATCCCTGGGTTCTTGAGATGGGTGTTTTTGGACTGTCCCTTGGCAGAGTCTCTGTTTTGAGGATCTGTTCTGCTTTCCTTCCGCCTCTTCAAATGAATTGGCAAGCCAAACAACTGTGAGGCACCCAAAAGGCTGTTTGGCTAAGAAGGTCTAATTAAGTTTCAGCAACAGTTGCTGCATGACTGCTCCGATTCGGAGTTGGGCTCTCTGTTTTGGATTTGAATGGAACTTTATCCTGTTGGGGCTGCTTGAATTTTGTGATTCTGTTATTGCCGTTTTAACTATCCATCTACACCTACCTAGAGTATATGGAAGCAGGTACCAAACAAGCCCCTTGTAATAAATGATTATATAAATAATTTCCCCCTGAATTAGTCCACTTCGCTGTGTTCCTCACAGGCAAACTGCCACAACGCCTCTGCTTTGCACAAAGCCCCTCTTCTCTACAAAATTTAACCTGATCAAGAGAGATGGAAGGGGCTTTACAGCCACTAAGAGACAGACTTAAAAACCAATCAGGGATAAAATAAACATTATAATGCCAAATGAACCGACCTTTGGAAATTCACTGAATTTTTGTCATAGCAAACCGAGCAAGTTTTATAATGAATCTGTCCAAATTCCAAATGCGGCTTGCAGCTTATTTAACCAGCTACTGTGTGGCTGTGATGCAGCAGAATGAGCTTCGCACTTTGTGTCTATCTAGACTGGGTTGTTAAAGAGAATGTTTGCATACACAGGCCAGTTTTGCAGAGTATATTGCAAGGTAAATAATTAGGATTCATTCTGATGGATGTTAGCAGCTGGTTGCATGATTGGCAGTTTCAGAATTTTATTTTGACCAGTTTCCTAATATGAAACGCTGCTGGTGCCAGCCTTCTCCACTGTCTGCATATATATGCCTGCGTTGATACTCAAAGAGCGATCTGGGCTTTTTAGAAAATTAACTCAAAATGAGCATTGACATTTTTGAAAGGGCAGCCATGTATTATATAGACATACGCAGCAGCAGCAGAAAGTGCTGACAAGGATGATGCAGTGAAAAAAAAGCTGAAGAATAGAATGACGATTACAGGGGGGGAAAAACTTTTCTGCATTACCAGGAAAAATAGGAACTATGAGAGAAACAGAAGACATTTGGACTGATCCATTTAGACAGGGAGGTTTTAGTTTTGCTGCTGGAGTGTTAAGAAGGTGACGATGTACCAGTTTCAAATACTTTAATGACTTTGGGCCTTTTGGCTGTAAATAAAATTTATTTCAGTCAATTTTGAAATAACATACTTTAATGCAGCTGACTGAGGAATTCTGGGAGTTGAAGTCCATAGAACTTAAAGTTAGTGAGGTTGAGATACTTTATTTTTATTGTTTTGGTTTAAGAAATATTTTTGCTTTTAGACAGAATTTAAATTTTTTTTAAAAAGCCTTGGTTGCTTAGATTACTATAAGGGGGGATTATGAATGAAGCCAAAGGCCCATATTATACAATATTTTGTGTTACCAATGGCCAGTCAGATACATTTAGGTGGGCTAAGTTTATTTATTAGCTTAGATTATCCTGCAGGAGCTCAAGATGGTAACTTCTGTTGTTGTTGTTGTTGTTGTTGTTGTTGTTTTTAAAAAAATCACAAGTTCTGTGAAGTAGTTGAGGCCGAGATCTTGTGATTTCTCCAAAATCATCCAGTGAGCCTCCATTCGTGATCCAGTTTCAGTCTGAATTTCCCCAGGCCTAGCCAGCTCTTTAACCACTAGGCCTGGCTGCCTCTTTCACAGTGTCCTGGTGGTGGTTCAGGAGATTAGCAGGGACCGAAATCTGAAAGTTCCAGAAATTTAACCAGTTACAGGTTAGTCCACAACTTGCAACACTTCCAGTTACAAAGTTACAAGTTTCACACTTATGACGGTTACAGCATCCCCAGGGTCACGTGAACAAAATTCAGACGCTTGGCCACCGACTCACATTTACGACGGCTGCAGCATCCCAGAGTCACGGGATCCCCTTTTGCGACCTTCGGATGCGCAAATCCCACGGGGGAAGCCAGATTCACTTAACAACTGCGTTACTAACTTAAAACAACTGCAGTGATTCATTTAACAACCGTCTCACTTGGCAACAGGAATTTTGGGGCTCAATTGTGATAAGTCGAGGACTACCTGTATTTGGCTGGCATCTGGCAGTTGACTATATCTTGCGTGTGTAGGAAATACGTCTTTTAATGATCATCAGTCCAGAATCTTGCCAGGTTTACTTTTAATGGACCCCTTTGAATTTAGCAGCGCCTGAGAGGAAAAACATGACTCCGTCCACTCCTTCGGTATTGTCCCTACTGGGTGTATTTTGAACCCGCCCCTCACACGCCCTCCCCCCTTGCTGGGGGGCTGTGTAGTTCAAATGCTCCCGAGGGCTAAAGACTTGCCTTTTTGTAGGACTGCTCTGCCCCATAAGCCCCCATTTTTGGGTTTTCTGGCACGGACTTCATAGGTGGAGATGGGGCTGGAGACGAGGGTTAACCTTGTTTCTCTGCCCTTGCATTTTTTGCCTGCGGCACCACAACTCAAGCGTGAAAGGACACGGCTTGGATCGCGACTGATGTTTCGGCGGATTGGCCTTGATTTGGCTGGGAATGAGGGCTTATGCTTTGGTAAAATCTGAAGCTCTAAAACTGCTCCCGGGTCGGACTGGCACAAGGTGGAGAACATTCGGGAAAAGCATCCTCCATTAAAGCAGCCTTGGGTGGAAAACAACGTTCGTAAGGAGTTTGAGTTCTGATGTTGTGTTTCTTGGCTGAGGTGGAGTTGTGAACCTGGTCCTGATCTTTGCCTTTGCTGTGTAACTAATCTCTTTATTTGGTGGTTCTGCTTCTGCTATTTTAAACTCCGTACTGAATTATGCTTGGGAGTTCTTCCTGCTGACTGTGTGTTTATCTGGTGCTCCTTTTTTATTTGGACTTTTTCGTGCTTTCTTGCTCTTCTCTCTTTCAGCAGAGGTCTCCTCCTTAGATGACCAGGTGTCTCTGCTCCATTTTGCACTTGTTGCTTCTCCTAGACCCAGCTGACTTAAGGATACACGCTCGGTTGCCTTCAGAATTCCTGACCTGAGCTGCCTATGCAGCCTGGTGAGCCACGGGACCCGTTTGAGCAAACCGTTTCAAGGCTGGCCCACACACAGTGGCTTCCGGCTGGAGATGCTGGTGACTTCCGGTTGGTAACTAAAACTCAGCTGGAATGAGGGACACTGAGCCACTACAGGGATAATCTGATGGTTGGTCATTTTTTTAAATATAGTCAATTCCATCTGGTCTAAATGTTTCTGCAGGCTTGAAATAATTCATGACTGAAGTGTTCCTGGATGTACTGAACTAATTTTTCATAATTAATTTTGATAATATATTGATGTGGTCAAGGGAATGAGGAAGGAGGGTCCAGAAAGATTTGGATGGGCAGTTTGGAAGGGTGTGCTATATGGGAACATTGGTGGAGGAAGGAAGGAAGGAAGGAAGGAAGGAAGGAAGGAAGGAAGGAAGGAAGGAAGGAAGGAAGGAAGGAAGGAAGGAAGGAAGGAAGGACCGTGTGGGCTGATAACACGTAGAGGCATAAGCAACAGCTAAGGGGAGGGACAACAAACACGGAAAGATGAGGTGCTGGTGGACCAGTAGGGTAGGCCACAGTGGGACTGGCTGAGAAAAGGATAGAGGAGGTCAGGGGGCACCAACCTGGCATGACTGATCCAATCTAGAGTTTAACCTAAACTGGGAATAATTAATCAAAGGGTCAGCATGTTGGCATGTGAGTGTGAACTTTAATTTGAAATAAAATGGTTCCAGGAGAGAAAGAAAGTTGTAAACTCATAGAAAGGTAGGGCACTCTGGGTTCATAATCCACCAGATTAGAGTTCGTTCTGGGTAAAGTTAATTTATCTTGGAAATGATATGCTTAGTTTTCTGTGGCTGCCTTTTTACTAGATTTTTTGAGTAACAACTACAATGATCAAAGCAACTTCTAAACTGATTTTGTGGGTAACAGTTTTACGGCCATTTCTTGGTAGGATCAAATATACCTTAGGGCAGGGTTAGGTAACCTCAGCTCTTTTATGACTCATGGACTTCAACTCCCAGAATTCTTGAGTCAGCTATGTACCATACTGACATTAAAGTTTAGTGACTGTAACACACTTTGTGGAAAACGACGGGAAATTCTATGAAATGGGATACTGATGGCACCATCACAAACAGTCCCCATAAGAAGAGGGGGAAAATGGAAGAAACCTAAAGAGGCCGGGGTGGATCCATGCCAAGTTCAGTAAAACAATCACAGAGAAAAAGAACACCGGGAGGAAATGGATGGAAAGTAGCAAAACCACATCAATAATTCACAATGGGCTCCAGAAACTGTAGGAATTCTGTCAGAAAGGGTAAAGCTCAGAATGAGCCGAGATTTGCCAGAGATGCAAAAATAACCCCCCAAAAAAGTTCTTTGGAAATAAAAAACAAAGCCAAAGAGAGAATAGTGAAAGTTAAGGGTGATGGTGAAAAATTCTCACAATGATCTTCTCTCAGAAGGAAAATGGAACTATAGCTGATAATGCCATGGAGGAAAGGAAGGAGGTGCAGCTTAGGACAGACAAGGAGAAAGTAAGAGGGATTTAACTAGTTTAAATGACTTCAAGTCCATTCAAGTCATAGAAGCAACTTGGATGGAAACTCATCAAGGAGAGAAGCAGCCTGGAACTAAGGAGAAACTTCCTGACTGTTAGAACAATTAACCAGTGTTTAACAACCTGCCTCCAGAAGCAGTGAATGCTCCAACACTGGAAGTTTTTAAGAAGAGTCTGGACAGCCATTTGTCCAAAATGGTGTAGGGTTTCCTGCCTGAGCATGGGGCTGGACTAGATGACCTCCAAGGCCCCTTCCAACTCTGCTATTCTATTCTATTCTATTCTATTCTATTCTATTCTATTCTATTCTATTCTATTCTATTCTATTCTATTCTATTCTGCATTCTACTCTACTCTACTCTACTCTGTTTTACTCCATTCCATTCCATTATGACAGAGGCGACCATGGAATGTTTTAAGCAATCTTCAAAAACCTTGGGAGGCCGGGAGAGGCCCTCAAAGGACAGCAGAGAGCAAATGTCACCCCCATCTTCAAAAGAAGAAAGAGGGATCCTGGCAACTCCTCCGTGTTGATCTTGGGCAAGAACTTGGAACAGATTATCAAGCAGCAGGCTTGTGAATGCTTGGATAAGTATGCTAGAAATAACAGGAGCCAGCATGGATCTGTTGCCAAGAAATTGTTGGGGGGAAATATAGCGTGGACCGCCACCGGATTCTGTCCTTAGCTTTGTTTCAACATTTCCATTAATGACTTACATGAGGAAATTGAGGGAATGCTTAAAAAAGTTTGCAGATAACACAGTGTTGGAAGAGGAGGTTAATACTTTACAGGAAGAAGATTGAAAAAGATCTGGGCAGGATGGAACAAGAGGCCAAAATAAATAGGATGAGATTGAAGAAAGAAGAAAATGTAAGATTCTGAGTAGGGAAGTGTCAGGCTGAAGTGTAAGATGGGGGAGACTCCTGAAAGAGATCTGGGGGGCCTTGGTACCCATATGAAATATAAACATAACATGTCAAATCCCAGCCTGGGTCTGTATACGGGAACATCCTGTCTTGATCACAGGGAGTAATTATCTAGTCTTCTCTGGTCCCTTCAAAAAGGACAGGGACAAACGTGGAGGAAGTTAGAGGAAGGTTATCAGGATGGTGCAGAGTCTGAAAGCTTTCCAGTATCTGAGGGCTGCCACAAAGAACAGGGAGGGGAGTCAAGCTCTTCTCCAAAGCCCCTGAAGGCAGGAGAAGAAGCAACAGATGGAAACTAACCAAGGAGAGAAGCAACCTGGAACTCAGGAGAAACTTCCCGACAGTGAGAACAATTAACCAGTGAAACGGCTTGCCACCAGAAGTTGTGGGTGCTCCATCACTGGAGGTTTTAAGAAGAGACTGGACAGCCACCTGTCTGAAATGGTAGAGGGTTTCCTGCCTGAGCAGGGGGTTGGACCTCCAAGGTCCCTTCCAGCTGTGTTCTGATTGATTGATTGAAGCTCAGCCTTAGGAGAAATGGTCAGAAGACCTGGAATAATTTGTCTACAGATGAGAGGACTGTGGGGCAGATATTATGACCATCTTCAAATATCTGAAGGAAGGTCACACAGACAAGGGAGAACATTTCTTCTCTCTTGTCCCCGTGGGCAGGAACAGGATCTATGGCAGCGGTTCTCAACCTGTGGGTCACGACCCCATTTGGGGTCGAACGACCATTTCACGGGGGTCGCCAAGCACCGCAGTCCGCCATTTTTTATTTTTTTTTGGTCGGCCATTTTTTGTTTTTTTTTGGTCGGCCATTTTTTTCCCTATCGCGATGCGGGCCGCCGCGCATGTGCAATGCGCCCTGTCGTGCCGTGCATGCGTGGTGTGGGCCCGCCATTTCTTTTTGGTCGGCAATTTTTTCCCTATCGCAATGCGGGCCATTGCACTGCGCATGCGCGATGCGCCCCGTTGCGCCACGCATGCGCGGTGCGGGCCCGCCATTTTTTTTTATTTTGGTCGGCCATTTTTTTTGGGTCGGCCTTTTTTTTCCCTATCGCGATGCGGCCGTCGCGCCGCGCATGCGCGATGCGGGGCGCCGCGCCGCGCATGCATGATGCGGGCCGGGGTCGAGCCCCAGAAAAGGTTGAGAACCGCTGATCTATGGATTAAAACTATAACCGAGGAGGCTGAGGCTAAACCTCAGGAGGGACTTCCCAACCGCATGAACGATAGGACAGGGTAACCTTGGCTCTTTTATGATTCGTGGACTTCAACTCCCAGAATTCCTGAGCCAGCATGGGGGAACTATGGCCCCCTCATGACTCATGGGCTTCAACTCCCAGAATTCCTCAGCCAGCATGGGGGAACTATGGCCCCCTCATGACTGGTGGATTTCAACTCCCAGAATTCCTGAGCCAGCATGGGGGAACTATGGCCCCTTCATGACTGGTGGACTTCAACTCCCAGAATTCCTCAGCCAGCATGGGGGAACTATGGCCCCCTCATGACTCATGGACTTCAACTCCCAGAATTCCTCAGCCAGCATGGGGGAACTATGGCCCCCTCATGACTGGTGGATTTCAACTCCCAGAATTCCTGAGCCAGCATGGCTCAGCTCGGAAACCTCTTCCTTTCCCCTCAGCATAGCTGGCTGAGGAATTCTGGGAGTTGGAGTCCACCAGTCCTAAAAGAGCCAGGGTGGCCTACTCCTGCGCTAGCAGGACAGGCTCTTCCGTATCAGTTCCCGTCTTCAGAGCTCTTCAAGCAGTGGCTGCAGGACCCTCTGTTTGAGATGCTCAAGTGGGACCCTCCCTGAACACCGAGTGGTTCTGGATGGCCTCTGAGGTCCGATTCTAGGGCTTTGTGGGTCACTCAGCAGTCCTCAGAAACTGCAGCTGCCACAAACGGAGCAAGCGGACGTGGCTGGGATTCGTTTTGTGGAAGCGTCTAAGACCCTTTGACATCAGGTCGTCTAATTGCTTCTCCCCCTCAAAGTGTCGCTTATCATCAGGACACGCTGGGCCGTCTCTTTCTCTCCCAAATAATCCTGCCCCATCGATGGAGATCTTTGGGCAATCCTTCCAGAAAAATTCCCCAAAATGAAAAAAGACATTCTCAGATATTCAATTTTTGGATCTTCCCAAAGATTTATATGTTTTTTTTTTCCTTATTCTTTTGACAGCCATTAATATCTCATCTCAATGCACTTTTGCTTGGCGGATTACTTCTACTTATTCTGTTTTTCTGTTTTACAGACATTACCTTAAAAATGACCTTAAAAGTTAGACTTTATTATAGCACCTTTGTTTCCCTTTGTTGCTGTCTTGGGTGGCTCAGATTTTTGACTCCTGTTGAAATCGGTTGGTTCTGAGGAACAGCGTCTTTTTCCCTAGGGCAATAAACGCTGATACCTCAGGCTGAAGTTGATGAAAACTGGGGTCCTATAATTGACTATGATTATGGGTTTTTTAAATGGCTACTATATTATCTTGTCTTTTTGGGGGGGTGTTTGGTGATTTGTAGTGGGTTTTTGTTGTTGTTAGGAAATATGTATCTCCACATGATACGTTGCAAAAATCAAGATTTGTTTTTTTAAAAAATGCATGGCATAAGTGTGTTCACAATATTCAGATATGTTCTCTGGAATTAGCAACCTCTCCTCATTTTGCAGGTAAAACAATTATTCTTTAGGGAAAATAACCAAATTTTCAGAAATAGAATTCTAAACCCAGCGCAGTAGTCCTTGTTTAGCAACCGTAACAGGAACTAGCAGCTCAGGGGTTAAGCAGAGTGGTCGCTAAATGAAACCACGGCTGGGCTCATGACCTGACTTCAGCTTTCCTCGCTTTGCAGACCTGCCAAGGCTGTACATGAGAGGTTCGGTTGCAAAATTAACTTTTTCATCATCCTTGTCCCTGCAAACGGTCACTAAGTAAGGTAGTTGCTAAATGAGGACCACAGGCATGATGGAACGCAACGGACCGTTGGCTCAGTTTAACCAAGGGAAATTCAACACAGGAATAGCTTTTGCACTTGGACAAAAAGGCTGACTTAGCACCAATCAATCACACACACACAGACGCACAAAAGAAAGGATCCTGAAGGTTGCTAGATTTTGTGTTACAGCTAGATCATATTCAATCACACATTGAATATAAATCAGCTGAGAAATAGGATGTGGCCGTGAAAAAAAGGCTCCTGTAATTTACAAAGCAATTTCTTAGTTGCAAGGAGGAGTAGGAGTTGTGCTTTAAGGTACCTCAGCTAAGCATATTCCAGGGTTACCAACAACAAATCTTGAAGCAGAATGTGGGAAAATTGTACCTTCAGATTCAAAGAAAGGAAATAACTGATGGAAAACACAACCTTTAAGAATAAAAGTTGAAAGAATTCTTTTTTTTTAATATAAAATTCTTTTATTAAAACAATCAACATTGAACATAAAAAAAACATATTGTGCAGCAATCATCATGGCACCTGATATACAATACTAGGTATTAGTCACTGAAAACGTCTGAATTAGTAAGCCTTTTTCCCCACCCCTCGCGTCTAGCCTCAACTATACTCCTGTTACACTTTGTTTGATTGGTGTTTCTCTTATCTGGTTCCATATTAATGTGGTCAACATTAAACCAAAGATCCTATTGCTAAACAATCATCCTAGAACATAGCATACAACATTAGGTATTAATCTATACAACATTAGGTATTAATCTAAAAGTTGAAAGAATTCTTATAGAGCGGAGGAAGACAGGAGAGCACTCTGGAGAAATGCCGTACAGGTAGGTCCTCTACTTACAACAGTTTGTTTGGTGACCGTTCAAAGTTACAGCAGCATTGAAAAAAAAGGGACGTAGGACCGTTTTTCACCCTTACAGTCGCGGCAACATCCGCCTGGTCACGCGATTCATACTCTCAGCCACTGACTCGTATTTATGACGGTTCCAGCATCCTGGAGTCGTGTGATCCCCTTTTGTGACCTTCTGACAAGCGACGTCAATGGGGAAGCCGGATTCACTTAATGACCATGTTGCTAACTTCACAACTGCAGTGATTCACTTAACATCCATGGCAAGAAAAGTCGTAAAATGGGGCAAAAACAAATGTGGCGTTTAGCAACATAAATTTTTGGCCCCATTGTGGTTGTAAGTTGAGGACTACCTATAGAAGACAAAAAGGAATCTTGGAAGTAATTTTGTCTCACTTGGATCGGGGTGGGGGTGGGGGTGGGGGGGGCTTCCTGGGGCGTCCCAGAGGAGGGCAGGGACCGATGCGCTGGGTCAGTTGCCTTCTGGGAAGCTTCCCGCCGTGACAGCAGCAGCCGAGGGAGCTGAAATCCGGCTGAAGCTGGGGGACCTGGGAAGTGGCGGGACCGTCTATCGTTCCCTGGAGGCCGCTTCGTGGGAGCCGCTCTGTAAAAAGCGATTTGTAAATCTTGTGACACGGAACCTCAGACAGTTGCTCTTAGCAAAATTCTGTTGGCGATGAATCGATTTGATGTGTGCCCTTTAATGATTGAATGCCTAAAAAACTTCCTTTTCAGCACTGGAAAGATAAGTGAAAAATAGAAGAAAATTCTAAATGCATTATGTCATCAAAAAATCGAGATAGATACGTATCTTTCTGGTGCTTTATAGATCAATGAGGCCGGCTTCTTATACTAAAGATGTTGATGGTCCCAATAAAGTAGTGCAGACCAGATACCAAGAAACAGGATTAAATGTTGCGTGTTAATTTGAATTTTGTCACGGTTCTATTTTGGATGATGTTAAGCTTCATTTGATAACAGAGAGAGCGGTCACTTCCTCCAGTTCCCCCCGTGGCAGAGGCCCCCAACCTTTGGGGCACCAGCACTGGTTCCGTGGGGAGAGGTTTTTCCACGGACCGGAGGGGGGGCGTGGTTTTGTGTGCTGCCTGCATCCCATGGATGCATGGGGCTTCGCTTGTTTGTGCGGACCAGTTGCTGCTGGCATGACACGGACCGGTACTGGTCCACGGAGCGGGGCTTGGGACCCCTGCGCTATGGCATGGGCCACCACCAACACCAAGACACTTTAGTAGTTGACAATGCAGAAATCTCAATAAACATCTTACTGGAGTGAGTGAAGGGCAGGGAGGTCTCTGAGCACAGATCAGATCAAGAATAGTCATTTTTCACTGCTGGCTGCAGACATTGAAATATTTGGTTCTTTTTTTTTTTAAAAAAAGAGAGAAGTCAGATCTTAACACGGGCAGTCTTCCACCGCAAACCCAACTGAGCCCAAATTTTCTGTGATTCAGTGAGACATTTGCTAAGTGAAATTTGCTCGAATTTGTGACCCTTTCTTGCTGTAGTTGTTAAGTGAATCACTGCAGTTGTTAAGTTAGTAACAGTTTTTAAGTGAATCTGGCTTGACTTTGCTTGTCAGAAGATCGCAAAAGGGGATCACGTGACTCCACCCCCCCCCCGGGACGCTGCGACCGTCGTAAATGTGAGCCAGTTGCCTAGTGTCCAAATTTTGATCACGTGACCGTGGGGATGCTGCAACGGTCGTTAAATGAGAAAACGGTCATAAGTCACTTTGGAACTTTGAGTGGTCACTAAACGAACTGCTGTAAGTGGAGGACTAACCTGCATATTTATTATAGAACATCCTTTTATTGGCCAAAGAAAGACAAAAAGGAAGGTAGACTGTGTTGCGAAAGCAACCTTCATGCAGTGGGTGCGAATCGAGTTAACGGGTGTGTGGTTTTGGGGTCTGTGTTCCAAAATCGACACTGCTGCATTCTCTTTTCTGACAGGTGTCGTTTATTTCTCTCCCTTGTCTCCATAGTAATATGCTTTGTTGTGACCAAGTCCTTGCTGGTGACCTGCTGCTTGCCCGTCTTTCTGATGGGCCTGAGGTACTACTTCAGTAGGAAAGTTATCCTCAACTATCTCGAATGCGCCCTGAATACGGACATGTCTGACATTGAGCAATATTACATGAAATCCCCAGGTGAGTGACAAGACCCCTGAAGGGGCTGACCAGCCGCCCCATAAGCGGTGAATAATGTAACATCCGCCCTTGTGCCCTCCTGGCAGGCAGAGAACAGGAGAGTCCGTCGGGTCTCCAGAATAATGGGCTTATTGGCTTCCTGGGCAAAGCTTTGCCTTTACATGTAAACAGTGGAAAAATATTCTGCCGTTTTTTAAACGCTGGTACTCGAGTTTACATGCAAGCATTGAGAGTTGCATCTTAGCAAATCTCCTTGGTTTCCACTTTCACTGTATTAAGCGTGTAATGCTACAGGCGATCCAGTCAACGGGACTTTACTTGGTTTTCCTGTAAAAATCTCCTGTATATCTTAAGTATTGTAGCAAAAAGAAAAAAGAAATCTGGGTAAAGATTTAGAGATTGTATTATTGGAGATATTGGGTACCTATACAAAAAAAAAACCCTGAACCAAATCGGATTTTACATATTTCAAAAACTGTACGAATTCAGGATATGTGGAATATGCATTTGTAAAGTGGGAAGGAAAGTCTTGGTCCAACTGAGTTCAATCCCTGGTAATTACATGGGCACCACATAGCTATCTTGGCAAGACGTGGTCGGCCATTGAGGAGGGTCCATAGCTGCCTTCTTTTGAGATCTTTTATCCAACCCCAGATGAACCTTGAACTTTGGGTTGACCCCTGCCCAAGCCTCAACCTTGTCTGGCCTTTCTCAGCATTCTCAAGACCAGCCAGACTCAGAAATTCCTCTATGACTGGCATGGATAAATTTGTACAATAGATCTGTCACTCTAATTTATTGAGAGGGGTGTGTTTGTGTGGTTTGTGTGTGTGTATTTTAAAATACCTTGTCAAAATAGAGCGCTTGGTACTTATATTTATATATTTATTTGATTTTTATCCCACCTTTATTATTTTATAAGTAATTCAGGGTGGCAAATATACCAATATTCCTTCCTCTTCATGTTTTCCCCACAACGGCAACCCTGTGAGGTAGGCTTGGGCTGAGAGAGCATGACTGCCCCAGAGTCACCCAGCATGGCTTTCATGGCTAAGGCGGGACTAGAACTCACAATCTCCGGGTTTCTCGGCCAGCAACTTAACTACGATACTGTATTTTGCTCTGTCTAGAAAAAAAAAATACAGTAAAATTTTTCTGTATGATCTGTCTGCATATATATAAATATTGCCCCTGTAGTCCATTGGTGAAGCGTTTTGTGTACCCCCAAAGTGTTCTTCTAATCAGTTCTTTGTCTGTATAGGGTTTCTCTCTTTTAAAAAAAAAGTGGTGTAAGTGTTGTCTTTCATCTTGAAATCTAGGAATATTGTTCAAGTGATTTGTGAACCAAGATATAAGTTCAATCTATCTGAATGGAGACTGAACCGTGTCTTTCCATCTGGCAGAAGGCTGCCCCAGTTTGTGATATGTGAGTTTCATCATCACTATTCGGGTGCCTGAAAGAATGTCTGAAGGGAGGAAAGGCGTGTCCCTGAGACTGGCACTGATTTGCTGACCATGTTTGTCAAAGTCCGTGTCATGGTTCCGACAGATGAAACTCTTTAAAAGAACTTCGAGGCATTGTTTACCTTAAAGGATCTTTTATTTGAGAAACAAAGTATCGGCACTACGTAGTTAAAGCCAAAAACTGAATTCCCCTCCTCCCCCCCCCACACAAAGTAGCAAAGCACAATTCCCTCCTCCAATTAACAGTCATAAAGCACATTCCCCAATTAGCTTGAAGTGCGGGCTTTCTCCCCAGCTCTCCAGCCCACCAGATCCTTATCAGCTCTGGGCTCAATAACCTTGATTCCCATGGCTGAGTTATTGTTGTTATGTCTAACTGGACTCTCATCCACATCCCCCCCTCCCAGCATTAACTAACTCTAAAAGCAAAAGAGAAAAGATGGCTACATTTCCATCGGTTGTCAAAGCAAGAACATCCCATGTTAGCAGCGTTGACAGTCGGGTGAGGAAAGGGTTGATCCTTAAAATGCAACTCCTTGTCCCACAGGACCCCTCCCCCAGCAGAAGGAGCAGAGAGGGCTTCTCTCTGGCAGAGTGTGGCCAAACCTCAGTTGTGCCTGAGGGAGCTTCCAGGTCTCTTCAGAGCAGGTGTTAGTAAGAAAAAAGGGTGTTAGTAAAAGTGTGTTGCACACTTACAGAACCTACAACCCTCCTGAATTAGTGGGCCGTCTCCGTTATTCCAGTTTTGAGCATCTTTTCCCTTCTCTCCATGAGTTTGAAGACAGAATAGCACTTCAGCTCTCTGCCGTTTGGGGGGCTTTGACATCAGAGCAGGTTATCTCAATGGGGGGGGGATTTCAATGTTGCTCTTTAAAGATTTCGGAGTGTGGATGTTTGTCTTGATTTAGACACATTGAAAATCCGGAGTCCCTTCAGCAGAACCTGAAGGAGGACCGCGTGTGGTGGATGCAGGCTGGCGCGCTCCTGCCTGAACGGGGATTACGATGAGGCCTTGCTCGCTGCTGCCTTTCGGGAACACAGTGAAAGGTTTTTTTTTTAAAAACATGCGTTTACAAGATTCCTTGAAACATTTTTGCTTAACGTGGTAGTGGTGAAGGAGGATGAAATAAGTTCAAGTAAACACATAGAGCAATTTAAAAACAAATTATGTTCATTGCTAACTAGGAAATAAATTCTACCAGAAGTGAAATTCCAGCTTTTGCTGCCCATGTTGTCCATTTCTCCAGAAAGTACATAACGGTCCCATGGAGCCTTCAGACAAATAGAAAGATGGTGTTCCGATTTATATTGAATCTCTGGTTCTTTATGTATGTTGAGATCCATAGGTGGGACCTTTCACATTTAAAATTTGTTTGTATATCCCCTCCCTAGATTGACCACAATGGTTGAGAGAAATCAGTCGAATTTACCCTGTTTTACGGGGTTCTGGATCTTTTATGCCAATTACTGAACGTTCCTGACTGGTGCTTAGCTGATCAGGTGTTCATAGGCTTTTGGGACCCCCTTCCATTCCCTCTATTAATATGCTTGTGTAATTTGCTTTGCTGGTTCAGAAAAAATATTTCTACATTCCAGCCTATTGGAAAGCTTTGATTGATCCATATAAAGAATATATTTGAAAGCGGGAGACCTCAGTTCAGGTTGTGAAGGTTTACAGAAATAAGATGGTTTTGCCTGTATAATTCCAAACTCTTGTGTTAGCTAGCAATAACAATCAGCTTTTAATCCAGTCAGTTCCGGAGCGGTTGCTTGTAAAAAAGGGAAAATGGAACATATTTCAGATATTTTGGGCAACTTCAGGGAAGTTTTTCTAAAGATTTCTATAAACGGCATCTTATTTCAAGAAAACCTTTGTAATCAGAACTTCCAGTATTACAGGTAGTCCTCAAATTACAACAGTTCATTTAGTGATCATTTTTCAAACGACCGCTACGGCATCCCCAGGGTCACATGATCACAATTCAGGCGCTCAGCAACCGGCTCAAGTTTCCGACGGTCATAGCGTCCCGGTGGGTCACGTGGTGCCCTTTCCTCGCTTTCCGATAAGCAAAGTTGGTGGGGGAAGCTGGACTCCCTTAATAGTGCAGTGATTCAGTCAACAACTGTGTCAATAAAGGCTGTAAAGTGGGGCAAAACTCTGTAGTTTCAGAGAATTCCCAGGCTTTGCCTCGGGGGGGGTTGGGGTTTGAACCTCCTGTGAAAACACCGACTGTCCTTCTGAAATGCGTTCAGAGGCTTTGCCAAAGGGCGCAGGAAGTGCCGGAGAAGAGAATAAACAGGGTGACCTTGAAAAGCAAAACGGAGGTTTTCTCCTTTGGCTTTTGCTGCCTTGGGAAACGGACTGAGTGGCCGGAGAGCCAAATGCGGGACATAGAGAAGGGTGGCTTTCCCCCCCCCTCATGCCCCCCACACCCCCTTTGTCAGTGGCCAACTTGGAACTCCTTGCAAAGTTAATTTCTGGTCCACCAAGTTCGGTTGTTCTTTCACAGCACTGCAATTAGAGTAGGAGCAGCAGAAGAGAAGGAACAAGTCCTCATTCATAGCACAATGCTTCACACACACACACACACACACACACACAGAGAGAGAGAGAGAGAGAGAGAGAGAGAGAGAGAGAGAGAGAGAGAGAGAGAGAGAGAGAGAGAGAGAGAGAGAGAGAGAGAGAGAGAGAGAGTTCGCGCTGGCCCTCTTCCACAGAGAGTGGGTGAGGGGGGAAAAAAGTGGAAAAAATATGAAAGGAAGCCATGGAGCGACAGGGCCAAGGACTGGAAGCCTGTGGGTGCAGCTCCACACCTTGTGTCCGTGTGAGTCTGGGACACAAAAGGGTGAGATTTTGGGTACTGCTGTAATTCAGGGCCTGCCAGCTTGCAGATTTTGATCTGGAGTGGACAGACTCCCATCAAGGAGAATTTCCCCTGAAAACCAAAAGCATTTGCTACCGTAGCATTGTAGTGCTCAGTGAACATATTGTGTGTGCCAAGTTTTATGAAGCTGAGATTTTAGTAGCCCTGAAATGTTGAGCAAAAATATTTTGTAGTTAGTCATTCCTGAAGCTACATACGGTAGTTAAGTGAGAGGATGGCTGGGAAACGAATCCAAGGTGTGAAATTTTAATTATGAAGCGACTTAGGGTGATACCATGAGATCCCTCATGTGAGAGGCACTGAGGTAAATGTACCTGTACAATTGAGCAACACCTGGGTGGGATGAAGCCTAACCTTGCAAATTTCTGGGACCCATGGAGCCTCCCTGGTTCTTCCCCCCTCAGTTTTGTGTAGCAAAGGGAGTGTTGAGTCATTATTTGGTTCCTTAAATTGATTTAGGGAGAGCGACAAATTGAAGCTAAGCCTGAAGTGTGACTTGTTGGTTGCTAGACTAAAGGGAAGAAGTGTGTAAGTGTGTCTTCTTTCTAAGATGGGGCTGCACCACACACACACACACACACACACAGAGAGAGAGAGAGAGAGAGAGAGAGAGAGAGAGAGAGAGAGAGAGAGAGAGAGAGAGAGAGAGAGAGAGAGAGAGAGAGAGAGAGAGAGAGAGATGTTGCTAAGTTACAAGTCACAGTGTTGTCTCCCTCATTGTGGGCCATGTGGGCAGTTTGCCGAGGGTCACACACGGCCCAAAGCAGCTGGTCTTTAAGCAGATCTCTTGCCACACAAGGCACAGTTTACTTACAAAGCAATGCAGATGTGAATGAGCTTGGGAGGGGGGGAGGCTGGAGAAATGTCTAGGTGGAATTGTGGCCGTCTCACAATCCCTTGGCACACAGACACACAAACCCTCCCTTCCTCTCTGCGTTGAGGACTGAGCCCTGTGTTGCTTTCCTGAGCGTGCTGGACTCGGCTGCTGCAGACTTTGCTGACACCATGAGTGGGTGTAGGTTGTTTTCAACAAATTATCAGACACTTCGATTACTATTTTAAAAATGCGACGTAGACAACTCGGTCTTAACAGGCATTTTTGTCCTCAACAAGAAGCGTTGAGAAGTTGATAACTACCTTCAAGCGAATCCAGAGATTTTGCAAAGGGAGGGGAAAGAGAGAAACGTTAGGTGTGATGGGGGGGAGTTAAAAATGGAAAGCGAGGAGGTCTGGGGAAGCTTCCTCCTCGCAAATCTTCTTGAGAAGGAGGCGGGATGTCTGCACAACAGAAGCCTCTTTGGGAGGGCTTGGAGCCTCCCGGTGCCACCTCACACAATGCAAAGCCAGAGAAGTGGGAGTGATGACAGCGTAAGAGATAGGGGAGTGGGTGAGCAGAGGCAGCGGGGAGAAGCTGAGGTTGATGGCAGGAACGAGAAATCAGCCCCCAGGAAAGGAGCAGAAACAGAAACCGAGAGAGCATAAATAGATGGAAGGGAGGGTGGAAGAAGAAGGAAGGAAGGAAGGAAGAGGGAGGGAGGGGGGAGGGGGGGTAAAAAGAACAAATGGGGGAAGTGCAGAAAAGAAGAAAAGCAGGGAGAGGAAGACATGAAACAGCAAGAAAAGCAAAAATGAGACCTCGAATAGAGGGACAGGTAAAGGTGAAAGAGAAATAAGTAAGGGTGGGCTCTTAATTCTAAAAAGAAAAATCCTCTTTTGATGGGCCTTGGAGAGTTAATTCTGTTTCTGCTGCTGATCAGCTCTGCCAGGGGTCTCCAGCCGTAGCAATGTTATGGCATGCTGTCTGGGGAATTCTGGGAGTTGAAGTCCACGAGTCATAAAAGAGCCGAGGTTGCCTACCCCTGGCCTAAGCTGTCAACGGCTTGGGGACACCTTCTGCCTCACAGTTTTAATCGGAAGGGTTGGTGTGAGACCCACAGCGCTCTTGAAGGGGTCCTAGGCGGGCGACGGCCCCTTGCATGTGGGAAGGCCGTGGCCCTTGGCCTTTCTGCCTTTGAGAGGGCTTCTTCTCCTTTGAGGCCAAACAGTTGTTGGTTGGTGCTAAAAATGGCACTTCAGCTTGAGAAGACCTGGTCTTCTGCACTCTTTACTGCTTCTCCTTCTAAGTACCTCAAAAACCACCCCTCTCTTCCTCCTCCTCCTCCTCCTCCTCCTTCCAGGAAGAGAAGGGTGGGTTTCTCCCCTTAGTTCCCTCTCCATGGAGATTGGGGTGTCTTCTGCCCCCTCCCCACTCCTTCCCCTTCGGCTTCTTCTGTGGGACAGGGCAGGGCTCCCGCCATGTCAGAACTTTCTCCTTCAGGCGATGCCCTCAATTCCTTCCTGCCTCTTGGGTGGATGGAGAGGCAGCGGGGAGGCTGTCTCCCTTCCCTTCTCTCCCCTGGGGCAGGCAGCCCTTCCTCTCCCTCACTCCCAGGCCCCCTCTCCCTCGCCATCACAGGCGGCAGCAGAACTTTCCTGGTTGGTGTGGCTTCGCTGGGTGGCACAAAAAGGGCGAAGGAGGGCTGTGCCTGCAGATCATTTATTGCCTCCCAGAAATGCTCCATTTTCTATTCAGCTGCACTTCCTTCAGTGCTCAAAGGCTGGAGACGGAGGCTTAAAACCACGGCTGAGCCCAGAATTTCCTTTGCTGAGCGAGAGAGCTGTCAAGTGAATTTTGTTCCATTTTGTGACCTTCCTTGCCACAGTTGTTAACTGAATCACTGCATTCGTTAAGTTTGTCCCACCATTGTTTAGTGAATCCGGCTTCCCCCTTTGACTTTGATGGTCAGAACGTCGCAAAAGGGGGGGATCACGTGATCCCGTCATAAATACGAGCCAGTGGCCAAGCCTGAATTCTGATCAGGTGACCCCGGGGATGCTGCAACAGTCGCAAGTGTGAGAAATGGTCAAAGGGCACCTTTTTCAATGCCACTGTAAGATGGAATAGTCACCCAATGAACTGTTGTAAGTCGGGGACCACCTGCACTACAATGGGAGGTCCATCCCACGGGATGCCAATAAGCCAGAAGAGAGAGACCCTGCCGATCAGCCGTTTGGGAGCCCCAAAGACCAAGGCTTCCCTTTACTCGCTAGTAGCCGGGTTCCTTGCAGGACAGACGGAGAGCAGGAGGGCCTTTGTCCTTGGCAAAAGGATGAATGGCTGTGAATGAAGGGCAGAAGCTTATTAGAAATTTCATAGCTCAAAGCCAGTGGTGGGATTCAGCCAGTTTGTACCAGTTCGGCAGGACCGGTAGCTAAATTTTGCTGAGTTCAAAGAACCGGCTGAATGCACACTGCTTCCGGAAGTCCATTCTAGGCCTGGGAGGCCTCCTCGAGGCCTCCCAGGCCTAGAATGGCCCACCGGAAGTGCATGGATGCCACTTCCGGAAGTCCATTCTAGGTCTGGGAGGCCTGGAGGAGGCCTCCCGAGCTTAGAACAGCCCGCCGGAAGTGCATGGATGCCACTTCTGGAAATCCGTTCTAGGCCTTGGAGACCCAGGCCTGCATCCAATAAGAGGACCGGTTGTTTAGGTATTTGAATCCCACCACTGCTCGAAGCCTATTCTCTGGACTGGACATGCTGACCCGAAGGCCCTTTTGTGACGATGCGCTGAACTCCTCTGGAGAACAATGGGTGACCGAGAGCAGCCGCCCTTCAGTGAGGCTCGTTCAAAGGGAGGTTCACAGGCGACAAACAGGAGTTCACCAAACAATCTTCTCGGCCTTTAGCTGTGCTTGTCCCAGATTCAGGAAAGGCCCGGAACTGAACTTCGGAATGAAAACCTCTGCCAAAATGGATCACAAAAGGATCGCTGTGTTTTTTAAGTTTAAAAATTCTATGTTTGTTAAGACTGCTTGGTGATCATTGGCTACTCAGATGAAAAGTTGTTTTTCTCTGGTGAACTTTATATTTCTTTTGGTTTATTTAAGTGAATAATTTAGCTAATCCTCGCCATGAATTTTCCCCAGACTATGACTCAATTTGCAATGCAAAAACCAAATGAAATGCTTTTGAGGCTCGATTTTAAAAACAAAAATGAAAACCAGCTAACAGCAATGAAAAAAAAAACCTGCCCGTCCTTAGATAACTGCTTTCTGACTGCTGCCAAAAGACTGGATGGGGCTGTCAGTTCTATTCAAGGAGAAAGAAGCGTGATTGGCAAAAACAGTTTCTCCTCTGGGAGCTCCTTCAGAGGCCGGGGAAAATGGACCAACCTCTCAGTCTGAGGCTACCTAGAATTTAATATAGACTTTCACAGAGGTTTTAAAAGAACAAGGCTACAAACACAGCTTCACTTGGGCGAGAAAACTAACCTTCATCTAAACGTTAACCTGTGGTGTGATGCCACTAATTATTTTTTAAAAAAAATCTTCCTGTGGTTTTAGACTGCGTTAATTGAAGCAGTTCAGACCATGTGAACTGATAGGGATAGTCCCCAATTTACAACCATTCCTTTAATGATCATTCAGAGATGTGATGGTGCTCAAAAAAGTAACTTTAGGACTGGTTTTCCCACTTATGGCCATCACGGCTCCCTCACGGTGATGAGAGATCCACACTAGCCATGAGCTCATGATGGTTGCAGAGCCCTGGGTTGACCTTCCCAGGGGACTTTTGACCAAGCCAGTGGGGAAAAGTCAGCCTGGGTTCTGCTCTAAGGCTGGACTCAGAGGTGAGACAACGTGTCCTGGGCAAGTTGGCAAGTTGTCTGAAATCTTCTCCATGATCTTTTGCACCACGGAATGATTTGCATCCAATTGTTTGGTGATCTTTTTAAATTTCTTTCCAAACTCAAGGACATCTTTCATCTTTCTGAAGGCCTCAGAAAAGCTCCTTTGGTCTAGGTCTGGTTATACCCCACAGTTCAACAATAAAGAGCTGATCACACTAAATGTCACACTAAATTTCAGTTGAACAGGTTCCTCCCAACTCTTGTCTAACAATGGGCTTTAATCATTTTTTTTCTATTTTCATTTCATTTCATTCCTCTCTGATCTGTTGCGCCCAGATTCAATTTTAGGCCTTTCAGATCGTGATAAATGTAGGAATGGTGCTCACTTTTTCCACGTGAAATTGTCTGCAAATAATTAATCAGATGATCAAGTTGGTCAGTTTCTAAATCTTCACAAAGATTGGAATGCACTAGATTCAAAAATATATTGAAATATCTTCCCAATACCAAGCTTTTCTCTGGATGTTTCCTAGAACAGAAGATGTTAAATCAAGGGTGAGATCAAAGGCCCAGGAACTGTAATATTAAACTCTGTAATAAGGCTAAAGTAAATTATATGAAGTAAATGCATAAATACTGTTCTTAATCATATCTGGATATCTTGGGATATGCGATAACCTTATAAATCTTCCCTCTATTAATGTAGTCATCTCTCAGATGTTTATAGTTTTCTCAATTCTTCCAAGTATATCTTTGAAATGGTTTCTTGTTTCTGTTAAGCAATGCTGTATATTCCTGTATGATTTTTATAAATGCATTTATTATCCAAGAGGAAATTTCACTTTGAATTTCCTGGCATGTATTTTTAAAGACAAACAGGCATTTTACAATATTAATCAAACCAGGAAACTGGTGTTGCAGAGAGAATAAATCATCCTAATTGTTGACTGAGCATGGATTGACTTTCTTCTTAAACTGATAAGTGCTCAGAATATTAAGTATGTGGTTTTCTGCTACAGCAGGTTATCCTACAATCATGTTGATCCCCAAAAAGGAATTTAATCAATGTTTGGTGCTGCAAGACTACCCAGTTTGATATACTTCTGTGGCCCTTTGACTGGGCTGACTATCAATTTTAATCTTTTACTGTTTATTTGCAAGCAGAACAGGGGGTTGATTTGGGGTGTGGAACACATAATCCATGTAATATTGGCACATTTTAATCACCTACAGACTGGTGTCATAAACCAATATTGAGTTTTAAGGCTTGCAAAAAACCATTTACTTTCACTGTTTGTGGGTAAATTAGTTCTAGCCACTGACTGTCCTCACCACCTTTTGCGGGTCACTGTAGGGCACAAATAGCGTTCTATATATCACAGTTATGTACCTGTTGTTGCCTGGACGCTGTGCAATAATTGCATCAGATTGGTTGCGTAGAGAGACTTTCTTTATTTGCAGAGGTCATTAGCCCTGGTGGATGAGACAATAACCCCAGCAGCTCTGGTAGTGGCTCCCCCCTACCCAGGCCATTGACCTCTGCCTAGCTCTGCCGCCATAACGGTCTCCGGTTCATGGACCCTCCAGCATAACTGGCAAGTATGAAGGCTTCTCCTGCAGACCATGAGCCTCCACCAGCTCTCCTTTGGTGAGTGCATTGTGCTATTGTGTGTTGTGTTAATGGAGCGATAGTGGGAGGCTTGACAGGAGGACGAATTTGAAGTGACAGGGCAGTTGCAAGGGAAGTTGCAAGGGTGTCAGGCTGGAGTTGGGTCTAGAAGGAAGAGGAGAAAAGAGAGGTGGGACAGAGGCAGGGTGCTGGGGCAGTGGCAATTGAAATTTGGGGTATGCTTTTTCGAATATGTACAGATTAATATTTTCTTGCTTTTTTCAGGCACAGAAAAAATTAACAAGGCCTTCAGGTGCGGGAGATGAGGAGCAAGGTAGGCCGGTGTAAATGAATGTTGTTGGTGGAGGGAATCTTACATCAACTGATATAGGGATGGTATCCCTGGGATATTGTCCAACATCCCTTTGGGTGGGAAAAACATGCAGCCAGAGCAGGAGAAGATCTTAGTTCTGCTTTCTCCTTTCCTTCCTCCCTCCCTCCCTCCCTCCTTCCTTCTTTCCCTCCCTCCCTCCCTCCTTCCTTCCTCCCTCCCTCCCTCCTTCCTTCTTTCCTTCCTTCCTTCTTTCCCTCCCTCCTTCCTCCCTCCCTCCCTCCCTTCCTTCCTTCCTCCCTCCCTCCCTCCCCTTCCTTCCTTCCTCCCTCCCTCCCTCCCTCTCTTCCTTCCTTCCTTCCTTCCTTCCTTCCTTCCTTCCTTCCTTCCTTCCTTCCTTCCCTTCTTTATTGAGATTTATGCTGGACTACACGATCCAGAGGCCCATGTTTTTAAGCATCCGAGGCTAGGTAGAATCCAGATAGTATTTTTGAAGTTTCATCCTGGCGCCAGGGATTTGGGGTGATGGGGTTACCTGAAGTCTCCCCCTCCATTTTGAGAAAGAAGCCTTGCTTCTCATAGTTACAGCAGTGACCCCAAAATCTCCTCCTGGATCACGGAAACACTATTAAGAAAGCCTTATGGGGAGACTGTGTTCTTCCATCCTCATTTTGTAAGTGCGACCAGACTTGCAAAATACTTAAATGTCACATACAAGTCTTAAAGCAATATTTCTCAAATTCTTGAGAATTTTAAGATGGGTGGACTTCCAGCCTTTAGTCTTGCTGTCTGGGAAAATCTGGGAGTTGAAGT
Organism: Bothrops alternatus; assembly: GCA_034064705.1. Lineage (NCBI taxonomy): Eukaryota > Metazoa > Chordata > Lepidosauria > Squamata > Viperidae > Bothrops > Bothrops alternatus. The sequence goes on along the minus strand of JARGCV010000490.1, from coordinate 631,239 downwards.
CCACCCTTCTTAAAACTGCCACGTTCAGCACACACTGTCTTAAAGAGTCACACGAACAAAACTTATTTTGGTTGAGTAAGTTATGCTATCAGTTCCCTGAAAACTGGACTAAGAGCAGCATAGTGCAGTTTTTGTATAAAAGCCAAAAGGACTTTACAAAGTGCTTTCTACAACATGAGCTTAGAAGTTGGAATAAGAATCAAAAATGTGAAAGAAACATTCAGAAAAATGCATTTCGATATGGCAGCGACGACCATATTGTGGCTTTTCCTTTCTTAATTTCCACAGAAGCAGGAGTCTCAAGAAGCGCTGTGACAGTCTCCGTGCCGGCGGTGGGCCAGGAATACCTGCCAAAAAATGTCATTGCTCACAGGAAACGTCCAGAACGCTGATCGGAAGGCGGGACTTGCTCCCCTCAGAGGGCCGCCTCTGTCCGCCAAAAGGCAATGCCCGCACGCACCATCTGCCTCTGGGCTCTTCCCCAAATGGCAGCCACTTCAGTAGTTTCGAAGTTCTTCTAATTGGCTTCCCTTTTGTACTGCAAAAATAAATGAAGTTTGTGGGGTTTTTTCCTAATGCTCCAGGCGGTGTCTGTGTTTTGTCCTGCACCCTGTTTATTGTCCCAAGTCCCCAGCAGTGGTGTGGTTAGCCTCGTCCAGCCTGGGGGAGATTCATCATTTTCTGTTTGAACCCCAATAAATGGGTTGTCAGCACCTGCAGCAAAATCCTTAAGCTTCCCTACACACACACACACACGCACGTTGCCCATAACCCTAAGCAGGATCCAGGGCCTTTGGATCCAAGAGAGATGCAATCGACCTGCCTTGTGGTGGTGGATGAGCCCAGGGGAGGCCAGGTATCTTGGAAGCCTTTAGGTCTTCCCTTTATGAAGCCACAAGGGCGCAGGTAGCCTTCCGGTTTTTGACCACCAGGGTCCAGAATCTCCGTTGCCAAGCAAGGTGGTCGTGGTTGTGCCTGATTTTACAACTTCTTTTGCCACAGTCGTTAAAAGAATCACCGTGCTGGGTGATTCTCATATCCACTAAGCGAATCTGACTTCCTGCCTGGATTGTGCTTGCCAGGAAGTCACAAATGGTGGTCACGTTTGTCCGCGGGATGGCACCACCGTCGTAAACACAGGGCGATTGTCGAGTGCCTGAATTTTGATAGCGTAACGAAGCTTAGAAGTTATTTTTTTCAGCATTGTTGTAAGTTGGAATGGTCATTAAATGAATGGTGGTCCACTAAGTAGGAATAGAATAGGTCAGAACAGAATAGGAGTAGAGTAGAGCAGAGCAGAGCAGAGTAGGAGTAGAGTAGGAGTAGAGTAAGAGTAAAAAGGGACCTTGGAGGTCTTGAATTTGGCAGATATAATTTTTTGTATTTTTTTTCCTTTTGCATAATTTTGCTACTGTGATCTATGGCTGGCTTTATTATTATTTTTGAAGTGTTTTTGTTTTCACTTAGTGATGTTTCTGATTTTTAGAAATTTCAGCTCTTTGATTTTGGTTGCTCAGATTTCCCATCGTAAACTAAGGCCTCTTATTCTGCTGTCATCCCTGCTTCAGTCTAAAATTATTGCTGGGCAGGCAAGCAGACTCTTTCCAGGCAACCTGGCCTGGTTGTCGTAAACCTTTCCCTGTTGGCCGTTATGAATCCATGGGACAGTCTCTCCCGTTCATTCTGTGGTTCTGTCCACCAAGTTGGAATCCCCTCTTAGCAACTATGTGGGCAGAACATCTCCAGGGTCTGTTTACGAGCCTTGGCCCTTCAGCATATCCAGAGATGCTCCCATTGCTGCTGTAATCAAATATGCCTCATCCTATAGCTAAACCACACCACGAGTCCCCAGCAACCTAACACAGGCCTTGTTTTGGGGGACGGAATGCACTGGCACACCAGATGCTTGGGATCCCGCAAGGGAAAGTTCCTCTTAGTGACCACACAGTCTGTTTAAATTGGACCTCGCAAAGAGCAGAGCAGCCCGTTGCCTCAGCTTCACAATTATTTGACATTTTCATAAAAAAAAACCCTTCTAGTTCTTACAGCCCTTTGGAAAAGGACCATCAAGTACGGCACTTTACTTGGTACAGTACACTCTGTTCTTGGTACGTCGTAGAGGCAGTGGTTGGATTTGACACCAAATTAGCTTTTTCTCTCTTAACCAGAAAGAGATGGAAAATCACATTCCAAATCCCGATGGATCTTTCTGTGATTTTGTTCCTTGCCATTATCTGTAGGCTAGCTGATTGGTTGACCTCCATCTCAAACTAAAAGCAAATTTCCTATACAGTATTTATTTTGTAATGCATTGATACATTGAATATTGAGTACACAGAATCATCAAATGCTTAACACCAAAGGTTTTCAACATGTCAAAAGTATCCACACAACATTTTGATTAAGCCAACCCACTGAACTGTCAGGATAAAGTTACAGGCCAGCAAGTACACAAATGAGGTGTACTTGCAAAGAATGGCCGACTTGGCGGGTGATGCCAAGCTAGCTGGGAATGTTGGGTGGCTGCGTCAGGCAGCTCTGTTTTCTGCACCGGTTACTTTGCCTTCTCGTGAGCAAGGGTCCCAGGCTGCTATGAAAAACAAGGCCAGGAGCAGGTCTGTTCTGGAGGAATCGTGGATATCCCCACATGATATCCTTGGTAGGGAACCAAGGCCCTCCAGACCCACCTTAGAACATTTTTGAAGGAACTCCTCTGAAGTAGACCTTCGGTTGAGAAGGCGCGCGCACGAAAAGCCCGGTTTCATCGATGTATCTGCCATGGGTCTAGGACAACTTGCCGTGCAGCAGCTACGTTTCATTAATACAGAAGAAATGGTGGAATAGAATCATTATAAAGAAAGGATGCCAAAGAAGGGACAAAACGTGAATGGCAAAAATTGAAACAATTTTTAAAATTATTTTAAATAATTGAATTGTTGAATTATCCTGTTGGCCACAGTGAGTTGGCTGTGCCAAGTTGTCCTATTCCGGCCTTGTCACAACTATCATTGAACCCTTGGCCACTTAATATTCCTTGAGTCTTAGTGAGTCTTCGGCCTCTCTTTCTAATGAAAACTATGGCCACAAGGCATCAGCGCGGTCTGAATCTGCTCGGAAAGGGTCCTGTCATTGTTCCAGAGAATCTAAACCTCTTGGATCTTGGTTCAAAATCTCAGAAAGGCAACTTCTTATGGGAACAGAGATTCTTCCGGTGACGATCTCCATTATAGGATCCTCCTTCAACTAATTAATACAAACTACTTTCTTGGGGTCAAAAGTAGATATATAGATAACATCAATATTTTTCCAAGAATGGATCTCTAGACCAACCCTTCCATTCAACAAATGTGCCACTGGCTACTCCTGATGGAGTAACAAGGGAGGACAAAGATGTGGGGGGTCTAGCGCAGTGGGCGATTTTGGGTGGCAGGCTAGGAACCAGAAGAGAACAATAAAGTGCAAGGTGCAGGAAGGGTGAGAGACCAATATAGCACAGATTGACAGATTCATTTTGCAAGTATCTCTTAAGGGTGGGAACTGTTGTCTATGGAAGTCCAGGCTGAAAGGTCAGTTCATGAATACAAGACTGTTTGTTTCACGAAGCCCTGTAATTATCTGTAGCACCAGGAATTCTTGGAGGGCTAGCCTGCCAATGATCTAGAGAGGGAGACCATCAGCAGCTGCTCAATGTTTATATCCCTAGTTAGAGAAGAATGTGGGCTAGCGGAAGAGAAATACTAGGATGGCGTGCAAACTCTGAAAGGTAGTTAATCCGACCAATCTGGGGAGTGTTTACGTGGCAACAGTGCTTGGGTGGGCTGAGGGGTGATCCCAGTTCTAAAGATGTGGACTGGGGTCTTCTAAAAATACAGTGAATTTGGTTCCCAATTTTGAGACTGGCTGTGTTCACCTGACAGCAAAAACACTTTAGTGGATAAGCACAGGGCGCTATTTCCCTTCCCATTCTGAAGTACTCTTTAACCCAATGATTTATTCCTGTGTGAGTGACTGTGTGTGAGTTTTGTTGAAATTAAATTGGGAGGAGAGCAATAACTAGCCAATCGGCTCTGATTTAACTTCTAAGCCATTTGAGGGAATTTAAAATTGCATCGGCCGCTTCAGAATATATCACCAAATCTAACCTTAATTGCTAAGAGTTTCTTATTCTTTCCAATGTCATTCCATTCAGCACAATGTGGGTCTATGAGTCATAAACACACTTTGCCATCCCTAGAAGCTGTGGTGGAATCATCACACTCTACAAAGACATGAATAAGGTACAAAGACTGAACTATGAAGAAAATACCTCTTTAAGTCATTGAAATCCCTGCTGAACCATGTACTTAATGGTGCCCTCGGTCACAGATGATTAGAGATGGGAAGTGTCAGTTCTGTTAAGTTTGGGATAAAATGAGGAAACCAATCGGAGGTTTTATTTCTTTCACTGTCTGCATTCTTCCTACCAGGATAGAATATCTTCTCTTTGACATCTCTCCAGATTATTGCAAGGAAGGTTTGGGGTCTCAGGGAAAATCAAGAGAAATGAAGCTTAATGTACTTGCCAGATGTCCCAAAGGTGCTTTTTCAAGAGGAAACTGAACTTTCTTGATTTTTCCTTGAAGACATTTCACATCTCAGAACTGAAGAAGCTTCTTGGATGAGAAGTGAAATGTCTTCAAGAAAAAACTAAGGAAGTCCAGTTGCCTCTTGAAAGAGTATCTTTGGGACCTGGATGACTAAGAATCTCCCTGAACATATTTGCCAGATGGTGATATTAAATCAGAATGTAATTGAAGGAAATAAGTGTTTTACCTAAATACTGTTGTAAAATATGTAATACATAACGGTATATTAAAGTTCCTTTATCTTCCAGTGATGTCACCTTATCACAAATGCTCCTTTCTATCCTTGCAGGCCAAAAGATGCTAAGAATTTCCTGTCTTTTCTCTGAAAAACAGGAAGTATCTGTTTGGCACTGCTAGAAATAGTACACAATGCATATCCATAATCCAAATTGTTAAATATTTCTTTGTTTGCTTTGCTTTGTTTCCTCGCCCTTGTCCTGCCTGTTTCTATTTTTGAATGTGGCCAGAATATGGCCATGAACCTCCAGAAGGGTGGTGATCCCATTACACAACCCACTAAATTGTCAAGGCCCCAGTCTTTGTAGCCAAAATGGGACTGGCTGCAGATGTGCACACCTGGCCTCGGAGTGGTTTAAAAGCCGTTAGGAAAAAAATAAAGGACAGAATAATGTCTCCAACAAATTTTTTGGAGACTGGACTTGCCCATAATCATGAAAGCTGATATCAGGTTGGGAAGAGACGGAGGGCAGGGCCAATGGTTGGCTTGTAAACCAACCTGCTGACAAGCAATACATCTCTGGATGAAGTTAAGAGGCCTCCTTCATGGGCTGCTTCATCCAGACTTCATGAGGCCGATGATCCACCAAAGCTTTTTAAAATTGTAGGTACCAAACAATGGAGAACCGGCCGATTTCCTCTGGACAAGCTTCGGTGCTGCTTCACCGTAATAGTGGGCAAATTAAGGCAGACATTCATAAACTCCTCTTTCACAGATGGCACAGCTCACGAAACATAATTCATTTCCATTACTCAATGCTTCCAATATTTAGACAATATGCAATGAAACAGAAAATTATGTTTTGGGTGTAATGCAAGAAATTTTATAGGAAGGCATCTGACGTGATAATTTTGGACTAATTGTGGTTTCTAAGGGGAACTTGCGTTGGGAACTTCCTCTCGGTTTATGGCGTTTAGAAAGATAATATTTATTCTCTTCCAATTCACTCTCTGCTTTGTGCCGACAGGTTCCTGCTTCTGGGTGGCCGTGCTAAATGGCAACGTGGTGGGCATCGTGGCGGCCCGAGGCAACGAGGAGGACAACACGGTGGAATTGCGCCGCATGTCCGTGGACTCTAAATACCGTGGTAAAGGGATTGCTAAAGCTCTGGGTCGCAAGGTGCTGGAGTTTGCCGTGGTCAATAACTACTCCTCCGTGGTGCTGGGGACCACGGCAGTGAAGGTGGCAGCCCACAAATTGTACGAGTCCTTAGGGTTCAAGCATGTTGGGGTGGTCGAACACTATTCTCTGCCTGGAATGACCCATTCTATTCTAGAGCAAATATTCTTCCAGCTTCGCTACCACCGCTATTGCCTGCAGCTGCGTGAAGAATGAGGGAGCCTCATCTTCATGGTGGTCCTCCCCAGAACCTCCTTGCCAATGTTTTGTGGGGGTTTGTGTCATGGTTCCTTTGCCATTTCTTCATTTCATGTTCTTCATTGGCTTTGTACAAGTCCTTGTACAAGCGAAGGGCCCGTCTTCTTCTTTTCTGAAGTGCTTGTAGGGTGATGGCGGCGCTAATGCTGGAGATACGGTGGACTGCTGCCCTTGGCCTGGCCTGGGTCAAGGTCAGGATGGACACGCTCACTCTCCCAGTCTTAACCCGGTTGCCTACATAAGCACAGAAATGTCAATGCATAACAAGGCTGCTTGTCTGACATGTGTTATAAATAATAATGATAATAACAATTAATAATCTCCTTTTCCCCTCCCCCCAAGTATTAAAAAAGCGATACTTCATGATACAGCTCAGTGCAAAAGTTTTATGCGAATGCATTTCTCAGTATTTTATGAAGTCATATGCATTCATGTCCTCATGATACAATGCCGGTTAATCATGCTGACAGAAAATGTGAAAATCCTGCTTGCTATAATGCATGAAGAGGAAGTATTTGCATGCATTCAAGCACACTACCAAGTAGGCGCTAATAATAATGATTATGATAATAATGCACTTTCTGGATGTACCTCCTCATGCCCAAATTCTCAAGAATATTGGTGCATCTCACACCCAGGACCTGGTCCTTGATCCTCGTTTTCTTTCTAAGCCAGCAACTACGAGCCCTGAGCCCAGTGTAACATATGTAAATTACCGAAATATCAAATATGTGAATGTAGATAGACTTTGAGATCCCCTGCCAGATACCTCCATCCACAGTGTTAATTTTCCTTTATTGAAGAGTTTTGTTTATTACGTTTGCTTAAGCGATCCAAACTCTTCGCTTTTGTGGACTGGTTTCCCAGAGGCAAAACGGAGACTTCTGTTTCTATGGCAACACACCTGTACGCTAATAATGTGCACCAAATCTAAACGCTTCAGAAAAAGCAATATGCAAAAGACAGACGGTTGGAGTTGCCAATTCGGCTGAAGAGGGCTAGGAAAGCAAAGATACTATTTTAATCAGTTGCTACTTGCTAGTGGGATAACAAATTTAGGAGAGCTGCCGTACGACGTTACTGCTGCTTTAACAATGTCACCTTTGTGAGTTGTACAGTTCCATGCAAAAAGCGAGGCAACGCAACAGAGACATGGCATGCTGTCTGTTGGAGCCCAGCACGAAAACACCTGAGGCTGCCGCTTCTTCTGCCTTGAAATACCAACCTTTATTTCAAGAAACAGCAACTTTTGCATTAATTATGTCCGAACAGAAGTCAGGCAGCTTTGGGGTTTAAAAGGCAACAAGTCAGAAAAGCTCGGAAGATTTCTGGTTGCATTTATTTGGGGAAGGGGCCTGGAGGACTCGGCTTGATAGAAGCAGCTCTCATTCATCGTTTCCTCCGGTTGAAAAAATTGTGATAGAAATTAGGCCACCCCACCTGGTTGGAGGGAGAAGGTCATTGAGGGGACGGATGGCATTGAGGGGAGAGGAGAGTGGAAGGACTCCCACCAAGCCGGTCCTTTGGCCTGGCTGCTTGTGGGGGTCATTCTCCATTTTGACAACAGAGGACAGGAGCTGTGTCTCCATTGGTAGGGAGACTCTTTGTGTCCTGTTTGGGTCTCAAAACGAGGAATGGGTGGAAAGATAGCAAAGGCCCCACTGAGGATAAAGAGGCTGCCCTGAGTTTCCCTCACTTCAGGGCCTTGGTGAGGAGCCTGCAGCCCCTTCCCCATCACTGTGCTTCCTGAAGACCAGCCGTAGCTCCATCCTTACCCAGGAAGGGCACCAATGTCGTTGCTCCCATCTCAAGCGGGGGGGGCACCTTGGAGCACGGAGGCTCTTCAGGCTGATGACCAAATAAAGGGAGAAGGGCGGGTCACAAAACCCGGTTTTCTGCTTCAATGGCGAACGACGCCATCCTGCCTCAGACAGTGCCCTGGGCTATAAATGGCAAGAGCAAACTGTGTCGCAGCAATAAAACACTTGATCAGTACTAAAGACTGACCTGATGAACAGAATGTACCTGTTGGAACCGAGTGTGTGTGTGTGTATGTTGATGTAGAATGTATTTTTTTTAAGAAAAGAAAAACTCTATGCTGTACATTTCTCTTGAAGCTCAAATGTGTACCGTTTGAGGGGCAAAAATGTAGGACAGGGGTGTATAGTGTACAGAAATTGGTACGATATTTTATAGCTGTTTTTGGTGATTACATTAAACTGCCTAACCCAGATGAATATTATAAAGCGTTAGGGGAAAAAGGGAAGGGAAAGAACTGCTTGTGCCTTTTAATTTGTTTTTCCTTTTGTGTTACCCTTGCACTAAATGATTTCTGGAAAATTAATTGTACTACATAGCCTAATGGATTGGACGATGAAAGGAGATGCGTGGTACATGACTCCTATGGACTACGATTGATTTTTTATTGAGGCACTTTAAGAATGTGGACGGTTTAATGCTTGCACCAATGGAGATTCCCCCTTTCGTAGCTGGGTGATCCAACACCAGATTGTGAAGTCTACTCTGGAAGACCTTGACTGAACTGTATGATAACATTTTTACCATTGCACATGGGAGCAAGTTTCAGAAAATACATGGGTTTTGGAGTGTTGCTTACCTGGCTTCTGCTGAATTCATTCATGCAATTAGTTGAACGTCCCAAGGGGTCTTTTGTCCATCTAGTTCAGGGAATTCTGGGAGTTGACGTCCACGAGTCATAAAAGAGCCAAGGTTGCCTACCCCTGATCTAGTTGTATCTTCTTTCTGCTTCCTTTAAATTACAGTATATCAGCAAAGGGCTGACAGAAACATCCTTCCCCTCTCTTTCTGGGCTTCTCCTGTAAGGTCTCCCCTTGCTTTGGGACCTATGAGGAACCCACCAGGGAAGAAGCATTCAATCTCTGCAGCGAATGAGTTACGGAAGATCAAACTCTGATTAATGTATGTTAAAAAGGAGAGGAGAGCTTGAAAGAAGGATGGGGCACATTCGGTAGTGTTTTTACATAGGAATAATTATTTCTAATGGACATGGGTGGTAATAATCTGAAAGGAGAAGCTGCTGTGAGGGAATTGTGTAACATTCAAAGTGTGGCTGTATCGTTAATCTAGGAATAATGGGAAACACATTTTTCAGTATAACTCTAGAAGGAACAATACCCTATTAGAAATCTAGGATGCAGGAAACAAAGTTTTCCCTCAAATCTTCATCACTCGAAGGAACAGGCCACAGAGTGTGATGGGGTGGAGATGAGGGATTTTTACAGCATTTTGCATTTTAGAGCTGTTGAAAGGAGATGGGTAAGTGCAGCCAATTGTAACCCCCAGTGAAGCCTATGCTTTCATCTTCAGCCTGTTTTTTTCTAAAAAAATAAATAAATAAAAATAGGTATGTATGTTTTTGAAAGGGATGTAGCAAAGATGCCCATACAGAGGCATATCGACTTACCAAACCCAGTTCCCGGAGAGAGAGAGAGAGACGGCACAACCCATAGCAGCTTAAATCCGGACTAGTGGTGTGATCATAATAGGTGTCCTACCTCACAAGTCAATTATGCTACCTTCCGTGGGCCTGTTTCCAGCCAGCTGCACGTGGACCAAGGACCTTTATGGAGACTTTCTGGCATCAGCAGCACCACGTCTACAAGTGGTGAGATTTCTCACGTATTACAGACACGCGTTCCTAGGGCTGACTTTATAACAGGCAGGTTTCCCTTGCAACAGCTGTAGATATTTGGGGGGGGGATATAGACCCCTCATGCGGTACGTGACTTGGGCTGGTCTTTTAAAAAGAACTTGAGGCCAGGACCCAGCCCCTAGGCCGAAGGGGAGCAGAGGCAGCTCCACGGGTAATCCCATGCCTGACTGAACGGGGTTGATTCTGGGTCTTCTCCTGGAGTCAGATATCTGGAATTTCCCCCAGATTTCTACATTGCAGGCCCTTTTGCTGCCTTGTTTCTCCAGCCACTGCTTGGAAATATCCCCCTAACCAAAGTGAGATGTGCCTGTTACAACAGAACAGGGCAAACATGCTATTTATGTGAATGATTTTTTGGTGGCCAGTGCGGGACCCCCACTTTTTATAGGCTGTAAAACCAAGGCAAAATGATCTCTCTTAAACGTGGATTTCTTTTATGAGTAAGGAAGTTTTTTCTTCTCCTCAAATTATGGCTTGGAGCAACAGGGGAAGGAGTTCCGGCATTAAAGTCTTTTATTACAAAAGGGGCTGCTAAGGAGGTGGGGGGTGGTCAGCCAAGGCGAGAGGGCGGCCACAGTCCTTCCATCAGAGACCCACCAGGTGGGTCACAACAGGTGCGGAAAAGAGACCGAGCGTTGATCTCATGGCCGAGGCCGCCCATCTTGATTTTGGAGGGATCCCGCTGCTTTATCATGTTCACAAACACTTAATTATTTACTTAATTAAAGATTAATCTCTTAATTGATTTCTTCCTGGAATGTATTGCATTATAGAAATTTAACTTGTAGAGCCCCAAGGAGGTCACCTCCACTGAGTTTCTACTCTATGGCTACCGTGAGCCGCATAACTCCAAAATCATCCGGCAGACAGATACATTTGGGGGGGGGGCTTGCATTCAGGTATATAAAACCAAGCAGTTGTACTGTATTCTTAGAGTATTTTGTGTGTATCTTTTTTATGGATTTGATAAAGATGCACCGATTTCCCGAGACCCTGCAAATGCTTTGGAAAAAGTTATTTCATAATAAGGGAGGGTCCTCATGAAGCTCCTTTCTTCAAATCAGCCGTAGCTGATTTGGATGCTGTTTCCAGCTGTCTCCCCACCTGTGAGCGTTCGCTATGTGTGTCCATTCACTACTGAGGTTTCTGTGCAAATCTGGACGTGTGCTTCTGAAGCCATCAGCATTGACAACTGACCCAGACAGAGATCTCCCTGAAGCCCAAAGGCCAGCAGGGCAGATGGCTTTCCTCCACGGAAAGGACTGCTAGCCTTTCTCCTGAAAGGGTGCTGTGAACACGGACTAAAAGCTCCATTCATCACAACGTGAGGGCAGCTCAGCGGCTCTTGAAGGCTTCTGACTGTTCCAAGCAGCTTTCGTTCCAGCAAGGGTCTTATCTACCACTTGCTCTCAAGATGGAAAATGGGGCACATCGCTCAAATTGCACAAAATGGGAATACCTTAAATAAAAGACTTTCATCCCCTTCTTATTTGCTGCCCTGGGCAATCACAATGTTTTCCAAATACAAGTTTAGACAGCTTTTCGGCCTGTGTCTAGCTTGATGCATTTTGTCCCCTTCAGTTTCTAAATCTAGACTCGGCAGCCCACTTCTCTTACGATCATTAGAAAAACGCGAATGTTTCTACCTTTCTGATCCAAGAATTTTTGCTGTCATCATGTGTGACATATCCGAGCTTCTTCCAAATTTGATCTCTCAAGGTTCTGCTAAAACTGTCATCCGGATTTTAATTTTGCTTCCTTAATGGAGGACGTGTCCGATCTTCCCCGATGGCGGTTAGACAATGTTCCTTTCAAGGTTGTGGCTCAGCTGGGCTCCCCTAAACAACGCTGTGGCTGTGGCTTAATTCATCCGGTGGGATTCCTCTACAGCTAGGTGGCATGGATATTTAATTATTTACCAGCCCAGCTTTTTGAAAAATATGTATAGTAAATTATGGTCAGCCAAGCATTTTTAGAACAAATTGAGCATTGGAGTTTGAATTCTAAAAATGTATTGCAAATTCAAGCATCTGAATAGATATCAGCACAAAAAACCCCAAGTTTCTTAGTGAACCATCTAATGACTATGCAGGGGCCCTCTGCAGTCACATCACCGGTTGTCAGATGACATACCTATCTCTAGCTATGGTGAGATTGTCATATATGCCGTATGTGCGTGCAGTACATGTAATAATCTCTGTGTCTTTGTTATATATAGAAAATAAGTGCTGTCTCAGATTGAACAGCATATTTGTATGTTGTTTGAATATATCCAAAAACAACCCTAAAGTTCCCCGGGCTTAGAGTGAGTCCTATATTTAAGCCTCTATAGTAACCTCCATTGTTGTTATTTCTTTATTTACTGTGCAAGGTTAATATATTTCGTAAGAGTCTTTCTCCCACGCCACGGCTGCTTCTCGCTGACAGGCACATCTAATCTCTGAAGAGTTTTTCCCTCTTCCTTAAACAGGGAGTCTTCAGTCACGAAAGTCTCTTCTTAACACACACACACACACACACACACACACACACAAATACTTTAATTCCAAAAGAGGCAGAAATGGGTCTTGACCACAGCCTTTCTGAGTGACCCCTATGGCTTTGGTACTTAGGGACAGTCTCAAAAGGGATGTTTTAGAGCAATTGTATCTCAAACTCGGCAACTTTTAAAACGTGTGGACTGTCTGGGGAATTCTGGGAGTTGAAGTCCACACCTCTTAAAGAGGTGTCTATTTTCCAACTTCAGGAACAGACACGTAACGTTACCTTGAAAGGCCTTTTCTGAAAATCTGGAAGCAAACTTCCCCTCTCTCATGACCAGTCCTGTCTCATCTGTCTAGGCCAGGGGTCCCCAACCCTGGCAACTTTAAGACCTGTGGACTTCAACTCCCTGGCTGGGGAATTCTGGGAGTTTTGCCAAGGTTGGGGACCCCTGGTCTAGAGGACAGACCTGTGAGCATTTGCTCCCAGCGCCAGCTTTTACTGAATCATCCCCGGTGCATCTCTTTAAGAACAGCCTCTGTAATGCAACTCTGCCGCTTGAGAACTGAGCAGCTGCTCTCTAAGGATGCTCAGCTGCATTCAAGCCATCGAGAAAAGCAAGAGGAACCCGATTCAAGATTCTGGATCCAGAGAGGGCCTTCAGCTTGCTTACGTGCGAACTGAAGCCTCCCATCTGAGTTTATGAGATAAGCTGTCAACTGACTCACTCCCTTGTGATTGTTTAGGTCTGTGTTGTTTTCCATTCCTTTCCCAGCCTCCCCCCAACCACTCAAAGACCCGTCAACGCAGGACATTTATATCTGGCCGTGGCATTTGAGATCTTCTGAGGCTGTCGAGGCGCCTCCCCGTTGCTCCAGGGGCTGCCTGTGGTCTGGTCCTTCTCAAGGTCAAGACCCAGAACCCTTGCAGCTGATCTGACCCCTTGCTCTTTTCCATGCTTCAGCTGTTTATGGGCCATCTCCGGTGCTTTTGCCTCCGGTTTTGCAGATCTTCCTCTTCAACTTACCTGTCCACTCACCTCTTCTCATCAAAGTGTTGTTATAACTTATTTCAACAGGACAGGTTGTTGCCCAGGAGCCATGGGAAACTCAGAGCTGCCCACCGTAAGTTCTCAATTGCTGACCTTCTCAGAGACTGTCCTCACCTTCAGTGGTCATTTCCATGGTTCCCCCATTGACTCCCCCTCCCCTCCCAGGCCTTCTGAAGGGATTTCAGGCTACCCTTAAGGGGCTGCTGGGCCAGGCTGGGGACTTTTGGCCCCCATCTCTATTCTTTCCCCTCCTGCTCAGAATCTTCCCCGTCTTTTCCTTCTGAATCTTCTCGGCTGCCCTCTCAATCAACGTCCTTGGCTTTCTCCACTGTTGTCGGCCCCTCCCTAGAAATGTTTGTCCCCCAAATAATGTCATTTCGGTCTGGACCCCAAACAGACACACCCTGTTTCAGTCTGTATCCAGACCAAGCATGTATGTTTCTTTTGGGAAGTGGATGGTCCGAAGCTAACCGCTCTGTGCGTTCATTTATGCACCAAATGTCTTGCATGTCAAATATTAAGGACATACTAATTGCGCCACGAAGGTTACCGGGACTTGATCTCCAAGAAAAATGTTGATCCTGTCCCTTTGCCCATTCAGAATTTGGGAGGATCGCTTCCGTTTCTTGAATCGTAAGGATGTTCCTTCCCTTTTTTAGCATCAAACTGATATCCCATTGGCTGTTTCTCAGCCTCTTGATGCCTCGTGAAAGGGTGCCTTGATCTTTGCCCACCATATTAAGTCTGGTACTGATGTGAGGTCCACTCCTTGTGATGACAACGTGTGTGCAGAAGTTTTTGTCCTAAGAGTGCTCCCTCACTGCAGACTCTCTTCCTTGTGGCCATTATTTTGGAGTTGGTGTTTGAGAGAAGGCTCGCTTCCATCACAATAGCTTAATATCTGACCTTGTATCTTTTTCCAAAGAACGGCCACCCTCCTTTGTGCAGAGTCTGCCGTCTCCTCCAGAGATTCCGCTTCACAGTCTTGATGTAGGTGGTAGGAGGACTCTTTTCCCACCAAAAGCTGACTTCTTTTTTTTTTTTCAGAACGATCAGCCAATGCCTTAATGCTCTAGATTCCAAAGAAGAGCTTTCAAGACTCCTCTCAACAAGGCCTTTCAAGATAAACATATTATTAAAAGGGATATTCTTTTGTGGTCAATAACAATATTATATTCTAGAATCAGGTCATAATGTTCCACATTCATTGAAATTCTAGGCTTAGTGTTCAATCAGTTCAGGATGCTTCCTTTAGGGGAAAAAAAAAAGGTTTTCCCAGCTTGCATGATGCCCCATCAGGTTAGAAGACCACAGTGACAAATAATTGGTTATATACCTGAAACTGGTTCCTCCAGGGGGTCGTCGGTGAATTCACGTAACTATATTCCCCCAGTCACATTTGCAGACATCACTGAGCTGCCAGTTTTAATAGAGGTAAATCCTTGACTTACAAAGGTGTCTTTAGCAAGCATTCCAAGTTATGAGGGCCCCATAAAAGTGGCTTATGGCCGGTTCTCGCACTTACAACCACCTCAGCATCCCCACAGCCACAATTTGGGCACTCGGCAACCAACACGCACTGATGACAGTTGCAGCATCCTGGGTTCACGGGACCTTCCCAGCTGGCTTGTGACGAACAAAGTCAATGAGAGAAGCCGGACTCCCTTAGTGTGCATGGTGATTCACTTAACAACGAAAAGGGCTTAAAATCGGGCCTGGCTCACTTAATGATTGCATCCCTTAGGGATGGGAGTTCTGGTCCCAATTGTCGTCATAAGTAGAGGACTACCTGTAATAGCTAAACCAGAGGAAAGGCTAGCACAAGCCTTGGCCACCACCTGGGGCAGTGCGGGATCTGGTGCCCTGCAAAATCCAAGCCATTGGGTTAAATTGTTTTTGTGTCTGTGTGTGTGTGTCTTACAGTACATGCATATACACTCAATTGTGGTTTACCCAGATTAATCTAGGCTGGGGAAGTATGTTTTCCCACTCTGAGCCAGCGACTTTAGCTCTGCATTTAATCTGACAGCCTGTAGCTCAAACTGGAAGCCCATCTCAGCCTCCTGCTTCGCCCAGCACAGCCTCCCGTTTGTTCTTCTTCTCCAGCCCCAACGTATTTTGCCAGCTTGTGTATTTTCTGGTGTATTTTCTCAGCCTGTGATACCCAGGCTTCATGGTTTTATGTTAAGACGGGGACTACTTTATATTTCAGGGTACAATGGGTGCACTGACCAGATCTGTAGGATCCATTTTGCTTTTCCATCGGATCCACCAGCCTGAGTGTATCTGTACTGTGGCTGTGACTTACGAAATTGCCGATCCCCTTTCAGCCTTGTTTGTTTTGGTGAACGCGGCCCATTTAGCCAGCCGATGGCTCAGTGTGTTCCCACGAATCCCCAAAATTGGATTGTGTTAACCATGGGTGTGTTAAGCAAACACAGCCTATGTCTTTGGGTTCTTATGATGGAAATGAAATGCGGGTATCAAATTTTATAAATAAATAAAATAAACCAAGAATGCTGAATCCTTGTGGTTGTTTTGTATACCAAAAACTGAAGGAAACTTGCCACCTTCCGTGCAAAATTCCCTCTGCATTCTTTATTGTGCATTTTAAACTTTCTTTATTAGAGCAGATTAACATAGTTTGCTGCTATTCTAAGGTTGTTTGGAAGTTTGAAATCTGTAACTTTCAACTGCAAATCCTCAAGAGATATACAGGGGTGTCACAGCTCTCCTCACCCTCACCTTTACACAAAGGCTTCCTATGGAGTAACTCGGCCAGCTAATTTTATTATGAACAAACTACTGGCAGAAGAAAGCAGATGTCCAGGGTCTCTGAGCCTCTGGAGCAGGGGTCTTCCAATTTGGCCCTTTGATGACTTGTGGACTTCCACTCCCAGAATTCCTCAGCCAGGCACATTCTGGGAGTGGAAGTCCACAAGTCATCAAAGGGCCAAGTTGGAAGACCCCTGCTCTAGAGCAGGGCTTTTCAACCAGTGGTACGGGTACCACCTGTGGTACATTGGCACCTGGCAGGTGGTACGCGTCCATCCTAGAAAAGTAGTGGGGGAGGGGAATGGGCTGAACTGGTGGCAGCACCGCACAAGCCTGAGCGAGAGACGGCTGGAGCTGCATGGCTGTCAGGGCTCAGTGGAAGCGCCAGGATCAGCGCCAGGCTCCAGCTGGAGCTCAGCGCTGATCCTGGTGCTTCCGCTGAGCCCAGAAGAAGCGCCAATCAGCTGGAATGTTGCAGCCTCTCCAGGGTCTTGTGATTTACATTCAGATGCTTGGCCACTGATTTATATTTATGACAGTCACGCTGTCCCAGAGTCATGTGAAGTGATCAAAACCTGCTGCAACCACCCAGCAGACGGGGGGAATAAAAACCAAACACCCCCCACCCCTCCCCCACTGCCAAACCTCAACAGAAACGCTCACAACAAGGAAAACCTCGGACAGGAGGAAGAGCGCCGCTGGGCGGGCAGGCAGGCAGGCGTCTTGCTCGGCTGTGGCTTGGGGGGCACTTTTTTCAGTGCCATTGTAACTTCGACTACCTGCAGTTTATCACTTTTTTCCTTTTTTGGGGGGGGGCATCAAGTTTTTGGCACCTTGCTAGGCGACTGGTGGCACTTGGATGTTGCCATATCCTAAAAGTGGTACAATGGGTGAAAAGGTTGAAAAGCCCTGCTCTAGAGGGTAGGTGGAGGAACTGGGGGTTCTTGTTGTGGTTCTGCTGACCTTTCCAGTCGAGGGTCAAATGACCAGACTTTGAAAAAGCCGGGCGATAAGAGACAGTGAGATTTCTATTGCCATGGTATATGCTGGAAATCTATAGTGCACGCAAAGATTTAGGCAGACATGGCCAATTTTTTTCTTTCAGTAAATTTCTAAGTAAGTAGACATTGACCCAACCGCCATGTGCTAGAAAGTTAGAAACACATTTTTCCGCAAATGTGAATGCGTGCTTACTACTTCAATGACATTATTTACAGATTCCAATTAAGAAAAGAATTAATGTGGCAGGTGCAAAAATTTGGACAACCTTCCAGTCAGTATTTTTGTAACATTTCTTTTGGTGGAAATAACAGCTTCCAAATATTTTTTTTGTAGCTAGCTAAGTTTTTTTTTTTACATTGTTTTTGGAGTTTTTCCCCAATTTATTTTATAAAACAATTTTGGCTCAAATATACTCTTTGGCCTCCTTACATAATACTTTGCAAATTTGAGAGATCTCTATTTGAATAATATTCAGGTTTGGGGACCGTGAAAGCAATTCCAAATCCAAATCTTTCTTTCCTGCTTCATTTGCAAACATGGCAGATGGTGGTCATGCTAAGATAACCAATTTTTTTTTAGCTTCCTTTCTGTGGGAAAGTCACCCTGTTCTCCTTGAGATTATGAGAGATGAAATACAAGTACAAGAAGTACAAGGAGCAACAGGGGGAAGATCATTAAGGAGAGAATCAGCCTAGGATTAAGGAGAAATTTCCTGGTGGTGAGAACATTTAATCCGTGGAACGGGCTGCCTTCAGAAGTTGTGGGTGCTCCAACACTGCAGGTCTTCGAGAAGAGACTGGACAGCCATTGGTCTGGAATGATGTAGGGTCTCTTGCTTGGCTGGGGGGGGTGGACTAGAAGACCTCTAAGGTCCCTTCCAACTCTATATATTCTAGTCTGAGGAGAAAATGGATGGCTGTAGATCACTTTTTGAGGCAAACTGAGAACTGCTAGTCTCCAAGGTCTCTCCCAACCCCGTTATTCTGTATTTTGTATTCTCTAAATACACTTACATCAATCTCAAAATGGCTCCCATGCCTACTGAACCTTTTAAACAGGGAGTCTGCAGGATATGGTTTAAAAAAAAGTATGGAAGCAGTGACACACATTACAAAGAGTCCAGACCTGGGTTTGCACCATCATGCCCGTCTTCCTGACCTTTCCACCAGGAGCAGGTCATGCAGGCTTGTGGGGATGAGGAATGCAGTGGATTGGGCCCCGGCCTCAGTGTCTCCGCCATGTGAGGGTCTTGCAGCAGAACGGAGCAGAACAGGGGAGAAGGGTCTTCCTGAGATGGGTGCAAGAGAGGCAGCCGTGCTGACAGGCCACAAACAAAGCATCTTGTTCTTCTGTGAGGGAGGGAGGGGCTGATGGAGTGACTTCACTCTGAAGAACGATGGACTTCAAGCCAGGAAGGAAGAAAAATCTCAAGACAGAGAGAGCCTTTGTCCCTGGCTGGTTTCTGGGGGATGCCCCTTCAAGGCCTGGAGCCAGATCTGTTCTTCAGTAATGGGTACAAGGAGCTCGGGGCCCATGTGGATTGCTGTTGGTGCTTCCCCCCCCCCCCATCCTTGAGTCACCAGAAGATTATGTCAACACAATGTTCACTGCCTAGATTGTCAGCTCTGCTGCTTCTATTTCAGCTCTGGTTTGTATTGTGTAGGAAAATAATAGGAAATCTTACAAGAAAAGCAGTCGGTGCATCACACATGCTGCCTTCTCTTCCTTTCAGGCTTCTCCCAATAATGGAAGGACATCCAAAGATTACCACTGCGGTGGGCAGACGGGCTGGCATCTCTTTATCTTTACACTTTTACCTGGCAGAAGCATTGATTTCAGGGACCAAATATAGTAGGTTGTGCTGAAAAGACTCCACCAGCCAAATCTTCCAGAGTTTTTCATTGCAGTCCTAGGCACACCTCCTCTTTCCACATCTGGCTGATAGATGAGCAGGCCCAACAGCTTTTCCAGGAAGTTCCTGGGGCGTGGAGTTTTGCTAAACCAGGGGAGCGTCAAGCAAGCAAATAGAAAGTCTACAACTCTTTCACAACTCAATTGTCGATACGGCTTCACAATACGCCTCTGCCCAGGTGTGCGTCGATGGCTTGTCATTTCCACGAGAGGGGCAGCTATATAAATAAATGACACCATCAAGGTGAGTGGTCAACACTGTATTCGTTCTCTTCATTTATGACCCTCTAGCAGACATAAGTAAGGGAAACTGACTGGGAACAATTCAGACACTTCCTTCCTAACAAAACTGCAAGGCAGCCGCTACTTCTGCTAGTACCTTCTCTAAGAGCCTAAAGACCGGGCTCTGCAGCTGGCCTGGGGCTCCAAAGGGGGGGGGCTTCACACCAGGGTGGTTGATAGATTAATATCTGATCTCACTCCCCCCCCGCTCATCCTACTCCCTCCTTCCCCATCTTTTAGCCAGTGTATTTTGCATTTTTACAGCTTTGTAGTATTTTATTTCTAGAGTTTTATCTTTTAATGTTGCAAGCCGCCAAGGGTTCGTCTGTGGTAAGATGGGCAACCAGCACATTTGACAAATAAAATAAATAAATAAAATAGTATAAGGAAGGCTGGATCATCCTCCTTAGTCTTTGAATAAAAGCAGATGTTGTCAGCTTGCATGCACAGATGTGGAAAATACATGGGAAGGAGCTTCTGAGGGGGCAGCCTCCGTGTCTTCCCAGATCAATGCAGTTATGGGTCATTTCTCACATAACAGCAATTCGGCCTGTGGAAAAAGCGTCTCCGTGTTTATTACTTGGGTGGAAGCCCTGGCTGCTTCCTTCCCCTCTCTGGGAGAGAAAAATAAATAAACCACATGCTGGAGATTATAAATACTTACGAAACACCCCACAGAGCTGTTGCTTAGCAATTCAGCAAGGCATCGGGCTTGGATAAGGCAGGCTAGAGCATTTTTTCAAGGGTGATTAAAGCCGCACATTTTGTGGTTCAAATCGATATATGGAATTTGGTCCACCTTACGGGCAAGAGGTACCTTCAGGGTGATAAGGAGATGGGAGTGCATCGCTGGATACGGAGTGGGCCCAAGCCCTTCACCGAAACGGGCAGAGGACCTCAGCCAACCAGGTAGCAGCGCTTTCCAGATAAAAATGCCAGCCAGGCAGGGATCTGAGAAGCTCAGAAACATCACAAAATGGACCAGGGCTCCACAGAAACTGGCAAACAGTCACGCCATGGATCATGGCATGAAAAAAAAATAATTAAAAAAGAGACAA
Organism: Bothrops alternatus; assembly: GCA_034064705.1. NCBI lineage: Eukaryota > Metazoa > Chordata > Lepidosauria > Squamata > Viperidae > Bothrops > Bothrops alternatus. The sequence goes on along the minus strand of JARGCV010000490.1, from coordinate 610,745 downwards.
CAGTAGCAGAGGGGCTTGTGGGCCGGAGAGCAGCCCTGGAAGTGAGTCTCTAGAAAGAATACAGAGAGGGATCAGCAAAGATGATAAAGGTTCTGGAGGCCAAATCATAGGATGAATGGTTGAGGGAGCTCGGAGTGTCTAGTTCAGTGGTGGTGAACCTATGGCACGCGTGCCAGAGGTGGCACTCGGAGCCCTCTCTGTGGGCACACGTGCCGTTGCCCCAGCCTTGCCTCCCCCTGCGACCCCCTCCTCACCAGCAGCCTCCCTGGAGGAGAGTCGCCCCCGAGCGTGGCCCACACGGAGCAGCGCAGCCGAGGACAGGGCAGCCAGGCAGCATAGACAGGACTGCCCTTACGCCCCATCGCGCAGTTGATGCTGCAGGGTGCTGGCAGAGGCCGTGGCTGCCATGGTGCTGCTGGGCTGCCTGGGTGATCTGTGGTGGGCCCTGGAGGCAGTGAGTGGCCCTGCGGGCAGGCAGGGTGGGGGCAGGGCGGGGCAGGGCCAGTTTTTGGGCACTCGGCCTCTAAAAGGTTCGCCATCACTGGTCTAGTTTAATGAAGAGAAGGCCGAGGGGGTGGCAGGATAGCAGCCTTCCAGTATCTGAGGGGCTGCCCCAAAGAAGAGGTGGGGGGAGCTATTCTCCAAAGCACCTGAAGGCAGGACAAGAAGCGAAGGATAGAAACTTATCAAGGAGAGATCTCCAACTTAGAAAAAGGAGATCTAAGCTCTGCCAGGATCACAGTCCTTTCAGAACAGATGTGAAGTCTCTGTGGCCCTCCTCAAGTTGCTGAAACACAGCTGTTCACAATCTCACCAGCCTGGCCATGTTGAAGCCACAGCCCTATCAATTCAGCCATCCTGAAATTTCATTCATGTTTTCCCAAGATTTATTTAGATCTTTCAGTATATTTTTACATTATAACTTCGGTGAGGATACAATTTGGACCTGCAAAGTTCATAAGGAGACACAGGAGTCTGGATCTAGGCTGTTTTTCCACTGCAACTGAGAAATGTCTTTGCAGCATTCTATGCTCTGTAAATCCATAGTGCTTTATATAGGATAATTCCAAATTGTTGTATATAATTCAACATTGTGTTCACATTTTAATGTGGCATTAATGTTCCCAAAACCATATTAACAACCCAATGGATATTAAACCAAAATAGGGTGATGGTGGAGAAAGCTTAGATCATTTGTATGAAGGTCCGCTCAATCATTGCATATTTCCAGCATAATAAAAATTTACAGCCATCTTTGTTTTAAATCTTCCCTGAGGTGTCTGGTAAACAAACCAAAAATATTTTGTTGAAATAGCCATATCTTCATATTACAAGAATCATACTTAGTGTTATTTAAGATCCTTAAGTGCTGATGCCTGCCTCCATTGCATTCCCGCCGAGGGATTTTCTGTCTCTCCACTCCTCCACACCCCAATAAATTGAGCATGTGACATTTGTGTGTTTTGTGTGTATATGTGTGTGTGTGTGTGAGATTGAGATGGGTGGCATATAAATTTAATAAATAAGGTATGTATGTCTATATCCAGTGGTGGGATTCAAATAGGTCAGGGGGAGAGAACCTTGGCTCTTTTAGGACTCGTGGACTTCAACTCCCAGAATTCCTGAGCCAGCATAGTATAGCTGGCTCAGGAATTCTGGGAGTTGAAGTCCACGAGTCCTAAAAGAGCCAAGGTTGCCTACCCCTGAAATAGGTGAACAACCCACTTCCGGAAGTCCGTTCTGGGCCTGGGAAACAAAAAATGAGCTACCGGTTCTGCTGAAGTAGTGCAAACCGGCTGAATCCCACCACTCTCTCTATCTCTATAGATATGCTGTACATATACTGTATGCACCTGACCAAATAAATAAACGACCTAGGCATTACAAAACAGAAAAAAGTTTAAAATTCAACAGGGAAGCAGCCCCCCCCCAAATATTCAGGTTAAACTTGCATTTTTCTGCAGCAGAGTTTCCAACCATTTGCTCTCCCCCCCCCATTGAATTTTCAGCTGCAATTTTATTCCTCTCGACTAAGCTTTTGGTGTTATCCGCAGCCTCTGAATATTCAGGGTAATAAATTCAGTGCAAAGACCAGTGTCATGTGGAGCTCTTCCATTGAGAAGCCTGGGCTGGAATTCATGAAAACATCACTATTTCAGGACAAACAGAGACCATCCTTTCTAATCACACTTTATGTGAGAAGCACAACGCAAGAATACCTGAGTCGCCCTCCAGGGCTGTCTCCCACCTTTCCTTGCTCTAGTTTTTCCTTGTTTCCCCCCCACCCCAGAAAGCACCGATTGATATGCTGTTCCTGTTCAAGGCAAACTATCTTCTGAAAAGTGCCCCCCCCAAAAGGCAATAATTAGTGGGCAAAAGAACTTAAGGGAGAAAAAAGGAGATCTTATGACTTTGTTTTTTTTCTATCCTTGCGCATCGCCCTTGTTTCCATGTGTCCATCCACCATCTCACATCTTTTCTTTTGCCCCATAAACTTCTCACCTTTCTGGGAGACTCATCAACTCCATCTAACCACGACTTCCACCGTCTTTTCCTTCTCAGCTCACTCACTCTTCCTTTGTATCTTTTTTTCTTTCCTCCTCCTCCTCCTCCTCCTCCTCCTCCATCATACTGTAATATTACCTAATGGTAAGGCTGCAGAAAGGAAGGGCACAAACCAAGCATGGATTTACTGTGAGTGAAAGCCAAAGGGTTTCTTCCCTAGAGGCTACTACAATAGTCTCAGTGTTAGATTAAATAGCACTAGGAGAGACAGGCCAGGTACCAAGACTCAACATAATGAATTTGAACTGAATACTTGATTTGGCTAAGTGTGTGATTAGACAACGCACAAGGAATTTGTGTCCGGTGCAGAAGCTCTCTTTTGTGTACCTGCAAAGCAACAGAATAACGATATTCATAATAACATCAATAAAGGGGGGGGGGCATAAAGAAGATGATAAGTCTTCTATTGTTATGGTTTACCCTTAGTGTTAAATATACTTTATTTGCTTTTCAAATTTTAATGCCCTGCATTCGTTCTCTATTATTTACAACCATTTTCAGCTTTATTTAAGGAACCGCTACACATGGTATTACTTTAACAAGTGTGGCTGTGAAAAGAGGTTTTATTCCCACCTCCCAATGTCGACTTGTGAGAAAATGCTATTCTAGGCATTGGGGATCAAATTGTTCTCAAAAGTGTGCTATGAATTTACACATTGCTCTGTATTTTTTGTGATTTTAGATATGACATGTACCCACCTCTGGCCTTTTTCTTTTTCTCCCCCCCCTCTCCTTTTAAGAAACTTTACATTGGTTCTTGTTTGTTTTTATCTTTTGATTAAAACCCTTAACAGGAATTAAGAAACAGTACTGCATGCGTTTGTTAGCCCCCCTCCCCCCCCCCGGAGTGGCCTAGACCAAATAAACAGGTGGCCAAGCTGCCCCAGGGCCTCCAGGCCCTGTCCTGGACCACCTTGACCTGCCCTGCCCAGTTAAGAGTCTAGACTGGAGCAAAGCAATCAGTCAATCAGAATAGAGCTGGAAGGGACCTTGGAGGTCATCTAGTCCAACCCCCTGCTCAAGCAGGGGACCCTATAGCCCTTCTGGACAAGGGGCCATCCCGTCTCTTCTTAAGAGCCTCCAGGGATGGAGCACCCACAACGTCTGGAGGGAAGCTGTCCGACTGGTTGATTGTTCGAATAAAATCTGAAAAAAAATGTTTTAACAAAATGGTTAATTTGGTGAAGTGACTTTATCCATCAGACAGCCCAGCCAACGGATTCCAGGGTTCCCTCCCTACCGCGCAGAGACTGGGCCACTCTGATCAGAGCCACGGATCAAGCGCCAGCAGACGCAACAAGGGCGGAGGAAGACGCCCCACTGCCCTTAAGGGCACAAGGCCAGGGCTAAAATGGGGGGGGGGTGTCAGACTCGCCTCGGATCTCCCTCCAGTGGGGCTCCCAGCAGCTCTCCTGGCACTTCCATCCCTTGAACCACCCCACCTCAACCAAGGTCCGCCTTAGGACCGGCACACAGGGAGAGGCTGCGTAGGAGCAGAGGGATCCTTGGCCCAGTCAACCCACCCCCTGCGGGGAGCAATCGGACCGAACCAGCCACCGGATCCTTCAGGGAAGCTGAAAGCTCCCAGAACTTGATGGGGGTCCATCGATCCCCTGGGTGGGCTGATCTAACAGGTCCTGTCTCCCTGCAGTTAGTGCTGGCACCTGTCAATCCAAAGGCAAGCAGAGGGTCGTCTGATCACGGCAATCCACCAATGTCTTCACTGCCAAATCACATCTCAACTGCCCGAAACAAAATACAGATCCAGCAAATTTCTGTCGGCATGCTTTTTATATTGTATACTCTGCTAAATGTTTTTTGTTCTTGCGTTGGTATCTATTTTCTTTTGTGTTTTTTAAAAGTAAGATTGATTTAACATTCAGCATCTTCCTTAATTAAATGATCCAGCAGACAAGTCTTAAATCTATACAGCTAGCTTTAACATAAACTGTTCTCAACCGTCCCCCTTGCGTGCAGAATTTACATCCGTATCTGCTCTGTGGTGGAATGTGTTAACGTTAAAACAGGAGTGGGGTTTGCCAACGGGGCCGGGTCCTTGAAGCATCAGCCAGAGCAGCCATGACTAAGTGAAAACCAGAAACCACTTTGCAGCTCAGAATATTGAATAATCTTTATTGAAAATATAAAAGATTTACAAAGCCACTGATACTCAGGATGGAAGAGTTCATTAAACTGTACACATGTTTTTAAAAACATCAGAATGGCAGAAAGTCAATGATGTTTTTCACAAAGTCTCTTTTCCATTCTCCCATATTTCTTTCCGGTAGGAAAGTTCTGTGCAAGAATTGCTTTTCTTGAAACAAACATTCTAAAAGCCATGAGTAAATTCATTATATTGTAATAGGAAACTAACATTACTAGCCATTTCCCCTATTAATGGTTATTAAAGCCTCTAGAAGAAAAAACACTGATTTGGAAATTGGAACAAAAATAATCAAAAGGAATTAGTAACTAATGCTGTTTTTTTAATCAGCCACACACAATCCTTATATTGCTGTATACCCTTCCCCATGGGGACTTTAGAAATATACAATGAGTTTAGCGTACTCATAATGCTAAAAAATAGCAAAGTAACGTAACAGATTTTATTAATCTTAAATGCAGCTGCCAGAAGTAGCCTTACAGCTCTCCTCCCGGATAAAGGAGGGACGGCTACAGAAGGTCATTTAATCCATTATATTCTTGAGGACGAATCCGAGGCTACTCAGAGGCAAACCGAGAGTCGTCATGAGCTGCCAGAACTGAATTCCTAATTTTCTGTATTGTAGCACCGAAGGGAAAAACATAAAGAAACCAACCGTGTTAATTCCATCCATTCTAGCAGGCTATACTTTTGTTTTAAGATTAAAAATGTTCAATGCGGAAAAGCACATAATTGTAGTTTTGGATTTTAATAGCCAAAGGCACTGAATTGATCCTGCAACCTGCCCCGGGTTCAAGAGTAGGCCCTGCCCCGGAGTCAAGCTCCTCAGCCGGCCCCGGCCTTTTTCCTCTGGGGCCACCGGGGCACATCCGAACTGGATCCATCCATCCATTTAAACCGCCATGATCGACTGAACTCTTGTGTGGAAGGATACCAATTTCGGGAGCAGGGAGCAGGGAGCAGGGAGTTTCTTGCGCCCCCCCCTTCTCCAAGAGGCACAAGCATTATGCATTCCACTAACGGGGGGGGGGAGGGACGGGGAATTATGGGAATGGGGGCTTCTTCTCCCATCTGAGGAAAGGTAAAATAAGCTCACTATTTCATCTGAGGCAAAATGACACCGCCAAGAATTCTGACAAGGAAGGAAGGAAGGAAGGAAGGAAGGAAGGAAGGAAGGAAGGAAGGAAGGAAGGAAGGAAGGAAGGAAGGAAGGAAGGAAGGAAGGAAGGAAGGAAGGAAGGAAGGAAGGAAGGAAGGAAGGAAGGAAATAGTTAACAAGGCACAATATGATAAGCATGAAGAGTCCCTGAGACTCTGGTTGGGCTCAATATCTCCTTTCTCTAGTTAAGTAGTTCAGAAGAATTAGGAAAATACAATACAGACTATTTTATAGGAAATATACCTATAGGAAATAAACCAGTTATCTAGAGAGTATATAGCTTCTTATCACTTTTTCTTTTAAAAAAAGACCTTTTTCAAATGCAAAGATTGGTCCATTTTTAATTATCAGTAAGCCAGACTAATTACTTCACTAAGCTTAAACTGCTTTCAATTACAAATTTGCAATATTGCTACAAGAGGAGTAACTACATTCTAAAACGCTGGGTGAATGCTAAACGAATGAGGCAATCTTAAGAGCGTTTTGTTATTTTGAAAATTGCCAGTATAGCATATAAATCACAGTATCAATGCTGAAATTTAAAGCTAAACTTTCCTTTAAGTTTATTGGCAACTCCACATAAGAGAAACAACACAAAATTGAGCAAACAGCACTGCTTTAATTATCCTACCCGGGGTCATGCGATTCAAAATCCTCCAATAAAAATACTGAAATATTTAATGTATAATCTACTTAAAGAGCAGTCGCTTAGCAACCGTTCAGTTACGATGGACCCATCTTGAGGCTACTTAAGATCCAAATTTTAATTTCCAATCTGTGGGGGCCCCCCCTTGCAGTCACATGACCAGTGCATTTGTCTGTTTGCAGTATCCCGTGGTGAATAACCTCTATTTTATGACAGCTTTGTCAAAAAGTAGCACTTACTTGCTTTCTTTGGGGGGGGGGGAGAGACACTGTGCCCATAGCTACTCACTGGTTCATTTAACAACTGCTTTTAAGGACTATGGCAGCTGTTCACAAGAGGTTGGTCACATCACGGCGATAAGCCGAGGGCTGCCTGTCACCCGGTCCAAGAAGCCAAGAGCTCCCACCAAGCCTTCCTCGGTACGGGAGCCTCCTGCCTGCCAGAGGTGAGAAGCCGTGGGACCCCCAGGGTCCTTGGTCAAATGCAAGCAAAGACACCCCCCCTCTGCCTATCTGGCTCCTTCCTTGCACTGAAACTTCTTGGGATTTCCCTGCTTTCCTGGCACACAAGTCAGCCTCCGTCCGATCCATGAACGGTTCTAAGAAAAGTGGGGACCCCGTCTGGACATCTAGAGGAGGAGGAGGAGGAAGAGGAGGAGGATGGGCAGCTGGTGCTGGAAAGTGTGCTGGAGACTTTGCGGTGCAGCTATTGCTAAAAACCTGCAAGGAGAGACAGTCCCGGACTCTTTGGGGTACCAGGAGTCTGTCCTGCCCAGCCCTTTTCCCTATCGGAGCCGCCAGGAGGACGCAGCTAGGATAGCCGGAATGAGCTGCTATGAAACAGGGGGAGCGGGTGTGTCGTTGCAGGTCACCTGATTAACAGAACCGGCTTTCCTACTCCTTCTTCTTCTTCTAGAGAACAGCCACACACCCTCCTCCTCCTTAGGGATCAGCGGCAGATACTCCGTCTCAAAACGACCGAAATGAGCCAACCGTGGCAGTCTTTGCAAACTACTCTTAAAAATGGCAGCCTGCTTTAGCAGCTTCATCTTTTCCTTTTCGAAGAATCCAAAGCAGCTGCGAGTGGGACAATGCACACAAAAGGGAATTTTTGCAATTTGGGTTAGTTACGTCGGCTGAGGTGTGCGGGGACAAAAGTCTGGCGCCCAGTTTGCCAAGCCACGTTCTTAAACTTTACACGAATGTGTTAGTTTCCAGGCAGCGCCCCTTCGTATTTTAACATCTAGAACAATTTATCAAAATGGGTCCAAGTAATTTATTCAAAAGCGGACGTTCTAAACTTCTGGGAGAGATCGACCGAACCCCTCAATGAGTAACCGCTTGCATTAGGGGCAGGCGAAGGAACTTTAACCCCAACGTTTAGCTACAATATCCCAAACCCCGGATTTCTACGGCGGTATTATCGACAGGTTAGGGAACCCCAGGCAGAGGCTTCCTCCCCAGGGGCGCTTTCTGAAGAGTGGCGGTCGATGGCACCTCCGGCGGGGGGGGGAAGGGCTTCCGGCAGGAGATCCGGCCACCGGCCGCTGGGGTGGAGGCTACAGGAGCCGGGCGTGGCGTCTGTGGGGCCGGGCGTAGCCGCTGTCGCTGCCTTGCAAGCTGTCTTCTGCGTCGCTGCCGCTCCCGCTGCTGTCCATCTCGGCTGGGGTGAAGCCCAGGCCTTCAATGTCCACCTCTACACAGGGGGAGAGGAGGGAAGTGTCAGAGTTGAAGACCATAAGTCTCAAAGTTGCCATGTGTGCACAAAGGAGTTTCCGCTTGCAATAAATGCACTTAAAGGGTAACTCCAACTTTTCAAACTAACTCTTACCTTTAGTAACCCAGAATAGAGTCCAGTATTCATTCTGCACAATAATAGTAACAATGCAGCAATCACCTCAGCCGGTCCTGGGACACTGTCCAACATTAATTAACATGGCAATTGTTGCAGGATTACCTCAAACTGGATTGGAACAAGACGTGGCTTACGGCCTGAGCTGTCATTTCTTTTGCAAAGAACATGCTGAATCTGGATGCTTTGCACCTCTGACGTTAAGGCTTCATTCTTCTCTGCAGCAACAACCGGTTTCCTCTCTAACTGCTAATTGAATTTATTTTTCCAGCCCATCACAAATTGTTACTGAAATTTTGTTTTTCAAAAAGAAGTTGGGTAGCCTTGAATGGCCTTGATTCTTCCTGCTGCACCCTCTGCACCTGTGGGTGCATTTCAAGTGTGGAGACTTTTAGATGGGAGAGCGCAGAATTCGAACCACCTACCTTGCTCCGAATCCGTCGATATCGTTGATCCGAGGCTGTCTGTGCGGACTCGCTCCAGGCCCTGCACGGAGAGCTGCTCCAATCTACGCTTGAGGTACCGATGTTCTCGCTGCAGTTGTTCTTTAATGTTTAGAGCTTTCCGGTCCTGTTCTTCCAATTTCTACAGAGCCAAATCAATGAGACCCATCTGCTTAACAAAGAAAATAATCTTCTGCTTGCATCTGATTGGCCCCTGGATTGCAGGGAAGCGATCCTGAAGAGGACTGCAAGGTCCAGACTATCCCCACATGGGCGATATAGTAGCTGGCACTTTTCTCGCAAAGGGTGCTGGTAGGCAAGGCAGCCGGAGACTTTTCCCAGCAGCCCTGATTTAGGATAGAGGGGGTGGGGGTGGGGGTCGGAGAAGGGAAGGGCTCCAAATACTTGCTCCCCCAACTATTTCTACAGAAATGACCCGAATCCCTGCTGCTACTAACAACGGTGAAAATAATCCCAATTAACCTCGTTCCCCCAAAGACTCTCTTTCCTGAACAACCATCCTTGGTGGGGTTCATGCACACATAAAGCTGTAGGATATCATAATAGTCTGTCAAACAGAACGATTAAACCGATATGGAACCATGTAAGCAAGCAAACAAACAAAAAATCACAGCTTAAAAAGCAACTGACTTTACAGTTCTCCAGGAGGTAGTCACAAAGAAAGGAAAAGCATTTAGTTGAGTACAAAGCGGGTGTTACAAACAACTTGCTGTGGATAAGTTGAGATTGTAACTCAGAACCCTTTTCCTGTTAGTTAAAATGGATGTTTCTGAATGGTGCAGGGGCGTCCGAGGCCTGCACAGCCTCTGCTGCAACGTCCATATAAATCCATTTGCGCCGGAGGAGAACCAGGTGAAAAACGAGCCCTTAATCCTCTCTTTCAGCTACCTTTGGCCTCACCTCCGTCCCCACTAAGGTAAACATAACTTTGGACTCCAGGGAGTCTTCGACTCTTCCTGCCAATTCTTCTCTAGGGGAATATCAGGCCCCCCTGTAGAGGTTCTGCACTGGAGGTCTGGTTACATGTAATTCAAACAAGGGCAGGTAATTTGCGGGCTGAGTCCACCTCTAGCTGTAAATCAAGGGTTTTTAAAACCACTTGAAATAAGCCACAGTGATCTGGCAGGCATGTTATGTTAAGCAAAAACAAAAGGGGGGGGGATGCTTTTGTTTCCTAGATATCAAAGCCATTATCTAGAAGTCTCCCTGTTCATTTGTGGCTAAGGAAAGCAAGAACGTATATATTTTAAAATGTGACTTCTTCCCATTTTATATACTCCCAAGTTGTGGGCGCACGCTGCACTGATAGCCCCCAGGGCAAGGGTGGGCCACCTGGGCTCTTTTATGACTCGTGGACTTCAACTCCCAGAATTCCTGAGCCAGCATAAAAGAGCCCAGGCTGCCTAGCCCTGCCCTAGGTGGTGAAGCACAGGGTGGCTCCAGAGGGCTTCTTTTGTGAGACTTACTTGGGTGTGTTGGGGGCCCCAACGGCACAAGCCTCGGCTTTTGTGGTGGCAGGGCAACGCTTTGCCCCTTCCTGAAGGGGATGGGCAGCCGTAGCATAAAGTCTCCGGAGGAGGAGTTGGGGGAACTGAGAAGTTTAAAAAAAACCTTCAAGACCGGTTTATAAATGAGATCGTGCAATTCCTGAGCTATTTCAGCAACGTATTTCGAAGTTGGAAAAAATTATAATTTGAGCCAAAGTCTGAAACGATCAGAAGAAACCAAGGAGACCGGCAGTCAAGACTGGAGTTAAAACCTCTTCTTATATACTCCTGCGAGGCCCTATCCAGCCTCTGCCCTGGACACAAAAAGGGTGTGTAAAAAGGTGGTCCTACCAGCATTTCACGGGACTCTGAGTAGCGGGCGGCTCCAGCTGACCGGGTCCCTCCCGAA
>JARGCV010000489.1:647500-652500 GCA_034064705.1 Bothrops alternatus | reverse complement strand
GCTCCTGCTCCGGACAGCGGTGGTGGCCTGATGCACCTGCTGCTGGCAGTGGTGCGCGTGCCAACAGAGAGGGCTCTGAGTGCCACCTCTGGCACGCGTGTGATAGGTTCGCCACCACTGTTATAACATATCTTTCTTTCATGCTGCCTTATTGTCTTTACAATCGGCTTTACAATTTATCTAACTTCCAGCTTACTCGCTGGAGGTTGGACAATAGCACTAGGGAAAAATGCACAGATGGGATTTATTTGTCATGCCCTCTTGAACTAGGTGCCTGCTAAGCACATGGGAGCTGATATAAATCCCCAAAATTAAAAACCACCTCTGTGACCTTGCCAATCTCATTTCTCTGTAGATTCAGAAGAGTTAAAACCTGTTGTTTTTTTTTTCCTCCTTGGCATTATGACCCTAAGGATCTGCCAAAGGGTTAGAAATAAATGAATTGTACTTGTCCAATCAAGATTTTCTAAAAAAAAAAAAAAAAAAAAGAAGAAGAAGAAGGGACCCAAGCCAATTTAAAGAAAGCTTTAAGTTTTTTTTCCTTGCTTTTGCTAAGGGAAGCAGAATGGGGTCTATTTGGGGTGTACAGCTCCTGGTTGCAGGAGAAAAAAAGCTAGCAAAAAGGCCGTTGAGTTTTTCGACTGGACAATATGAAACATGGCCTTTATTTTTTTTTCCTTAAGGAAAAACCAGGTCCTTTATTGGATGCAAGAAGGAGCGGGTGGATGTACAGGCAGTCCTCAACCTATGGCCGTAATGGAGCCTGCCCGTCACGGCAACTCATGGCAGGTTGTAAAATTGTACGATCCTTTTTGGGGCAGTGGTTTTAAGAGAAAACCTCCACAGTCATTAAGTGAATGCCATGGTCATTAAGCAAATACTGCTTTTAAGTGAACCCCTGATGTACTAGGGCTCCGTTTTTGTTGAAAACTGGTAGTAAATGCCAATTTGAAGGGAAAAAAAACATTGTAAAACATGGTCATGTGGTCCTAATTCGGATGCTTGACAACAGGCTCATATAACTATTGACAGTTGCGGTATCCCAGGGTCACGTGATCACATTTTTCTGACCTTCTGACAAGCAAGGTCAATGGGGAAGCCAGATCCACTTAATAATGATGATGATGATGATGATGATGGAAGGGACCTTCGAGGTCATCTAGTCCAACCCCTGCTCAGGCAGGAAACCCTATACCATTTCAGACAAATGGCTGTCCAGTTTCTTCTTAAAAACTTCCAATGTTGGAGCATTCACAGCTTCTGGAGGCAGGTTGTTCCACTGGTTAATTGTTCTCATTGTCAGGAAGTTTCTCCTTAGTTCTAGGTTGCTTCTCTCCTTGATTAGTTTTCATCCGTTGCTTCTTGTCCTGCCTTCAGGTGCTTTGGAGAATAGCTTGACTCCCTCTTCTTTGGGGCAGCCCCTCAAATACTAAAATACTGCTATCATGTCCCCCCCTCGTCCTTCTCTTCGTTAAACTAGACATACCCAATTCCAGCCACCGTTCCTTGTATGCTTTAGCCTCCAGCCCCCTAATCATCTTTGTTGCTCTTCTCTGTACTCTTTTTTAAATCTCAACATCTTTTTTACATTGCGGTGACCAAAACTGGATGCAGGATTCCAAATGTGGCCTTACCAAGGCCTTGTAAAGTGGTATTAATACGTCACATGATTAATACTTCACTTAATAACAACCATGTTACTAACTTAACAACAGCAGTGATTCACTTAACAATTGTGGCAAGAGAGCTCGTGAAACGGGGCAAAAGCTCACTTTGCAACCATCAGAACTTCGAACCCAGGTTTTAAGTAGGTCTCTTCTAACTTGGAACAGTCACTAAGCAAACTGCCATCAGTTGAGGACTAGCTGCAGTGGTTAAGGCGTCAGGTTCAAACTTTTGAGAGACCAAGAGTTTGAGTTCTACTTTGGGCCTGAAGCCAGCTAGACGACTTTGGGCCAGCCACTTTGTCTCAGCCCTAGGAAGGAGGCAATGGCGAACCACTTTTGAAAACTGCAGGGATTTATTCAGCCAGAAGTCATCACTGACTTGATGGGACAAAACAACATTTAATGCAAAACATCCACTGGGCTGGAAAAAAAATCCAAATAAATCCCAGAGAGCAATGAAAGGTTAGACTTTTATTTATCTCTGTACTGTCATTAAATTGACTCAGTTTGGTGTAATGGTTAAGAAGCTGGCCCAGAAACCCGGAGACTGTGAATTCTAGCCCCACCAAAGGCACGATAGGCGACTGGGTGACTTTGGGCCAATCATCAGAAGACGGTGAGTTCTAGTCCCACCTTAGGCATGATTGGCAGCTGGGTGACATTGGACCAATCATCAGGAGACAGCATGTTGTAGTCCCGCCTAGGCATGATAGACAGCTAGGTGACATTGGGCCACTCCCTCTCTGTTTTAGCCCAACCCACTACATAGGTTTTACTGTCGTGCCCAAAACTGGAGGAGGAAAGGGAATTATGTATGTTCGCCAGCTTGAGTCACTTATAAACTAATAAAAGTGGGATTAAAAAAAGTCTAAAATAAAAATAAAAAGTTTGTGGTTTTTTTTTCTTTTTTCTTTTTGCAACTCAGGCTGGATATCCAGATTTCACACAAGATGCCTGTGTAAAAAGCAAAGGCGAGAAAAGAAAAAAAGAAGGGAAAAGACCTACTATATGGCACACCCTGCCCTATGTCAAAAACATTTCAGAAGCAGTGGAACACAGCTTCTGGGATCTGCAAGCGGGCATTGCACATTGCCCAGTATCTCACTGGGAGATACTTGCAATGTAATCTACCAGATCCCCTGCATAGGTTGTCCTAGACTATATAGGATAAATGGAGAGGAAGCTAAGTACCAGACTGCAAAAACACAAATGACTGGTCAGATGAAAAGACCCAAACTCATTGGTAGCCTCACATTTCAATGAATAAGGACATACATTCGATTTCACAGCTACTAAGATTGTTGGCCGAGCGGGTACAAAAACAGCCAGGCAAATGATTGGAGCTTGGGAAAAAGGCCACTTGTCAGTCAACAGGAGTGCTGATTTACCACCAGCCTATCAAATACTTAGGAGCCGAGGGCTTGGCAGCCCAAGCCCTTGCTAGCCAATCGACAGTCAACCAACCCACCATTCAGCCAATAGGAAAGGACCAATAAACACGACTCAGAGAACAGCCCAAAACGTGTATTCCAGGAGAGAGAAATTCCCTGAAGATGGGCTCCTGCATGAGTCCAAAAGCTCAGAAGAGTAACTGACCCAAATTCAATCTCACGTCATTATCCCAGGACACCTATATTTGCCTTCATTTGTGAGATTTTACACACATCAGATCAGGAGTGTGTGCTGAGAAGGGAAGGTGCCCAAAATTAAAAGAGGGGGCCCTCTGTCCAGTCTCAACTGTCCTGGGGATGCCCCTACATTTGGCCAGCTTTGTTTTAACCATAGTTTGTTCAGTAAGACACAAGACACATTGATGCAACGATTCTCTAAGAGAAAAGCTGAGCAAACTGCAATGAATCTGGCCTACCACAGATGAATTGGATGGGCCTTCAGAGGGAAGGCGTGATCCCTGGCCCCTAGCAATTAACCTGGATGCTCTCCCACGGGGCAGTAAGTGAATGCTTCAATATTGGAATGCCCGTTGAATAAAATTGCTCCACTTTCTTTTATTTCAATAGATTTATCTCTGGCCTTTCTTCCAGGATATTCCATCACCATATCCCCAAAATAGCAACTCTGCCAGAGACTGTGACTGACCCAACATCACCCAGTGAGATCCCACAGCTGTACATTAACTGCTCTACTACAGTGCCGCATTGGGTCTGAGTAGTACCACTATTAAATTGTTACGATTGGTCGCACAGTCAGCAAGAGGTTTAGGTTGGATTTTTTTGTCCACCGATCGAGTCCTTCCCATGGACCTGGGATGGGGAGATGGGGATGTTTGATGGGGTTAAAAGTATTATTGCATCGGATGTAAGCTGTTCGAAGTAAAGCCAGTGGTGGGATTCAGCCGGTTCACACCAGTTCAGCAGAACCGATAGCTAAATTTTGCTGAGTTTGGAGAACCGGCTTAATGCACACTGCTTCCGGACGTACAGTCTAGGCCTGGGAGGCCTGGAGGATGCCTCCCAGGCCTAGAACGGCCAGCCGGAAGTGCTTGGATACCACTTCTGGAAGTCCGTTCTAGGCCTCAGAGGCCTGGAGGACGCCTCTCAGGCCTAGAACGGCCTGCCGGAAGTGCATGGATACCACTTCCGGAACTCCGTTCTAGGCCTCGGAGGCCTGAGGAGGCCTCCCAGGTCTAATTGTTCTGTCAGGAAATTTCTCCTTAGTTCTAGGTTGCTTCTCTCCTTGATTAGTTTCCATCCGTTGCTTCTTGTCCTGCCTTCAGGGGCTTTGGAGAATAGCTTGACTCCCTCTTCTTTGTGGGAGCCCCTTAGATATTGGAACACTGCTATCATGTCACCCTTAGTCCTTCTTTTCATTAAACTAGACATACCCAATTCCTGCAATCGTTTTTTATATGTTTTAGCCTCAGTCCCTTTATCACCTTTGTTGCTCTTCTCTATACTCTTCCTAGGGTCTCAACATCTCTTTTTACATTGCAGCAACGAAAACTGGATGTTGGATGAAAAATTCTGGAAGTTCACAAGTTTTAAAGTTGTCAAGTTTGGAGACCCCTGCTTTAGATGAAATCACACATATCCTTAGCCTGTCAAACCACCCTGGAAAACTAAACTGAAACAAGCTAAAGATGAAATAATAAACCAGTTGAGTGTACAAATACAGTCCTTAGATTTTTGCCTGGTTTAGTTAAATCCACCCTGTTTAATGAGAACTGCTGAGAGACATAACTGATTCAAAATATACATACATATCCAAACACATCAGAGGAGAAATAGTGAAAAAAATAACGTGTATGATCGAAGCCAACTGTAAACTTTGCCTTGATAAAAGTCAAGATTTGAAATTATGTTTTCCATTTACTGG